>KZ295338.1:408372-553283 GCA_002406435.1 Spermophilus dauricus | reverse complement strand
CAGTAACAGTTTTAATTTTTAGGTTTCACTCTGTTTTCTCCTGTATGGACAGATATTTTTGGAACTCTAAATCAAACACGGTTTGCACTGACTTCTTGAAACTTGACACAATAAGGTAGTTTCAAGTTCTATCTCTATGTTTTGTTTCCTCTTCATGTAGCCCAATGCAGTGACTCGTGAACAGCACTTTCATTGAAAGGGTTTACCAAGCTTCCAAAGAATTACGAGTTTCCTGAAATCTCAGCAAATATTTTTCACCCAAACTTGATGATACTTTCAGGTAATGGGAAATACATTTAGCCCACTTGGCTGCCCAAATTTCGTTCTTCTGTGTTGAAATGTTCGTTTCCAGTAACAGTTTTAATTTTTATGTTTCACTCTGTTTTCTGCTATATTGATAGATGTACTTGAAACTCTAAATCAAACACGTTTGTACTAGCTTCTTGAAATTTGATACAATAAGGTAGTTTCAAGTTCTGTCTCTATGTTTTGTTTAATCTTGATGTAGCCCTAAGCAGTGACTGGCGATAAATGCTTTCATTGAAAGGGATTGTCAAGCTTCCAAAGATTTATGAGTTTCCTAAAATCTCAGGAAATGTTTTTTCACCCAAACTTGATGATTCTTTCAGGTAATGATCAGTACACTAACCCACTTGGCTGCCCAAATTTCGGCCTTCTATTTGAAGCATTCGTTTCCAGTAACAGTTTTAATTTTTAGGTTTCACTCTGTTTTCTCCTGTATTGATAGATGTAGTTGGAACTCTAAATGAAACACGGTTTGTGCTACCTTCTTAAAACTTGACACAATAAGGTAGTTTCAAGTTCTATCTCTATGTTTTGTTTCCTCTTCATGTAGCCCTAAGCAGTGACTGGCGAGAAACACTTTCATAGAAAGGGGTTGCCAATCTACCAAAGAATAACGAGTTTCCTAAAATTTAGGGAAACATTTTTTCACCCTAACTTGATGATACTTTCAGGTAATAATGTGTACACTAGGCCCACTTGGCTGACCAAATTTCCTTCTTCTATGTTGAACCGTTCGTTTCCAGTAACATTTTTAATTTTTATGTTTCACTCTGTTTTCTCATATATTGATAGATGTATGTGGAACTCTGAATCAAACACGGTTTGTGCTAGCTTCTTGAAACGTGAAACAATAAGGTAGGTTTAAGTTCTGTCTCTATGTTTTGTTTTCTCTTCATGTAGCCCTATGCAGTGTGACTCCTGTGAAGCACTTTCATTGAAAGTGTTTACCAAGCTTCAAATACTTACGAGTTTTCTGAAATCTCACCAAATATTTTTTAACAAAACTTGATGATCACTTTCAGGTAATGATCAGTGCACTAAGCCCACTTGGCTGCCCAAATTTCAATCTTCTATGTTGAAGCGTTCATTTCAGTAACAGTTTTAATTTTTAGGTTTCACTCTGTTTTCTCCTATATTAATAGATGTATGTGGAACTCTGAATCAAACACAGTTTGTGCTAGCTTCTTGAAACGTGACTCAATAAGGTAGGTTTAAGTTCTATCTCTATGTTTTGTTTCCTCTTCATGTAGCCCTACGCAGTGACTCCTGAGAAGCACTTTCATTGAAAGGGTTTACCAAGCTTCCAAATAATTACGAGTTTCCTGAAATCTCACCAAATAATTTTTACCCAAACTTAATGATCACTGTCAGGTATGGATCAGTGCACTAAGCCCACTTGGCTGCCCAAATTTCATTCTTCTATGTTGAAGTGTTTGTTTCAGTAACAGTTTTCAATTTTGGGTTTCACTTTGTTTTCTCCTATATTGATAGATGTACTTGGAAATCTAAATCAAACAAGGTTTGTGCTAGCTTCTTAAAAACTGACATAATAAAGTCATTTCAAGTTCTATATCTATGTTTTGTATTCTATTCATGTAGACCTAAGCAGTGACTGGCGAGAAACACTTTCGTTGAAAGGGGTTGCCAAGTTTCCAAATAATTACCAATTTCCAGAAATCTCAGCAAATATTTATTCACCCAAACTTTATGATGCTTTCAGGTAATGATCAGTACACTAAGCCCACTTGGCTGCCCAAGTTTCATTCTTCTGTGTTGAAGCTTTTGTTTCCAGTAACAGTTTGAATTTTTAGGTTTCACTCTGTTTTCTCCTATATTGATAGATGTAGTTGGAAATCTAAATCAAACACAGTTTGTGCTACCTTCCTGTAACTTGAAACAATCAGGTAGTTTCAAGTTCTATCTCTATGTTTTTTTTTTCCTCTTGATGTAGCCCTAAGTGGTGACTGGCAAGAAAGACTTTCATTGAAAGTTGTTCCAAGCTTCCATAGAATTACGAGTTTCCTGTAATCTCAGTAAATAGTTTTCATCCAAGCTAGATGATACTTTCAGGTAACGATCAGTACAATAACCCCACTTGGCTGCCCAAATTTTGTTCTTCTGTGTTGAAGCTTTCGTTTTCAGTAACAGTTTGAATTTTTAGGTTTCATTCTGTTTTCGCCTGTATTGATAGATGTGTTTGGATCTCTAAATCAAACACGGTTTGTGCTAGCTTCTTGAAACGTGACACAATAAGGTAGTTTCAAGTTCTATCTCTATGTGTTGTTTCCAATTGATATATCCCTAAGCAGTGAGTGGCGAGAAACACTTTCATTGAAAGGGTTGCCAAGCTTACAAATATTTACGAGTTTCCTGAAATCTCAGGAAATATTTTTCACCAAAACTTGATGATACTTTCAGGTAATGATCAGTACACTAAGCCCATTCGGCTGCCCAAATTTCATTCTTCTATGTTGAAGCATTCGATACATTAACAGTTTGAATTTTTAGATTTCACTCTGTTTTCCCCTTTATTGAGAGATGTAGTTGGAACTCTAAATCAAACATGGTTTTTGCTAGCTTCTTGAAACTTGACACAATAAGGTAGTTTCAAGTTCTATCTCTATATTTTGTTTCCTCTTCATGTAGCCCTATGCAGTGCCTCGTGAGAAGCACTTTCATTGAAATAGTTTACCAAGCTTCCAAAGAATTATGAGTTTCCTGAAATCTCAGCAAATATTTTTCAACCAAACGTGATGATACTTTCAGGAAATAATCAGTACACTAAGCCCACTTGGCTGCCCAAATTTTGTTCTTCTGTGTTGAAGCATTCGTTTACAGTAACAGTTTGAATTTTTAGGTTTCACTCTGTTTTCTCCTCTATTGATAGATGTAGTTGGAAATCTAAATCAAACACGATTTGTGCTAGCTTCCTGAAACTTGAAACAAAATGGTAGTTTCAAGTTCTACCTCTATGTTTTTTTTTTCCTCTTGATGTAGCCCTAAGGAGTGACTGGAGAGAAACACTTTCATTGAAAGTTGTTGCCAAGCTTCCAAAGAATTATGAGTTTCTTGTAATCTCAGTAAATAGTTTTAATCCAAGCTTGATGATACTTACAGGTAATGACCAGTACACTAAGCCCACTTGGCTGCCAAAATTTCGTTCTTCTGTGTTGAAGCTTTCGTTTCCAGTAACAGTTTGAATTTTTAGGTTTCACTCTGTTTTCGCCTTTATTGATAGATGTAGTTGGATCTCTAAATCAAACACGGTTTGTGCTAGCTTCTTGAAACGTGACACAATAAGGTAGTTTCAAGTTCTATCTCTATGTGTTGTTTCCGATTGATTTAGCCCTAAGCAGTGACTGGCGAGAAACACTTTCATTGAAAGGGTTGCCAAGCTTACAAATAATTACGAGTTTCCTGAAATCTCAGGAAATTTTTTTTCACCAAAATTGATGATACTTTCAGATAATGTTCATTACACTAAGCCCACTCAGCTGCCCAAATTTCATTCTTCTATGTTGAAGCGTCCGATCCAGTAACAGTTTGAATTTTTAGATTTCATTCTGTTTTTTCCTATATTGAGAGATGTAGTTGGAACTCTAAATCAAACACGGTTGTGCTAGCTTCTTGAAACTTGACACAATAAGGTAGTTTCAAGTTCTATCTCTATATTTTGTTTCCTCTTGATGTAGCCCTAAGCAGTGACTGGTGAGAAACACTTTCATTGAAAGGGTACCAAGCTCCCAAGGATTACGAGTTTCCTGAAATCTCAGCAAATATTTTTTCACCAATCTTGATGATACTTTCAGGTAATGATCATTACACTAAGCCCACGTAGCTGCCCAAATTTCGTTCTGATATGTTGAAGCATTACTTTCCAGTAAGAGTTTGAATTTTTAGCTTTCACTCTGTTTTCTCCTATATTGATAGATGTATTTGGAACTCTAAATCAAACACGGTTTGTGCTAGTTTCTTGAAACTTGACACAATAAGGTAGTTTCAATTTCTATCTCTATGTTTTTTTTTTCCTCTTGATATAGCCCTAATCAGTGAGTGGCGAGAAACACTCTCATTGAAAGGGGTTGCCAAGCTTCCAAATAATTACGAGTTTTCGGAAATCTCAGCAAACATTTTTCACCAAAATTTGATGATACTTTCATGTATTGATCTGTACACTAGGCCCACTTGGCTCCCCAAATTTCGTTCTGCTATGTGAAAGCGTTCGTTTCCAGTAAAAGTTTGAATTTTTAGGTTACACTCTGTTTTCTCCTATATTTATACATGTAGTTGGATCTCTAACTCAAACCCGGTTTTTGCTAGCTTCTTGAAACTTTACACAATAAAGTAGTTTCAAATTCTATCTCTATGTTTTGTTTCCTCTTGATGTAGCCCTAAGTAGTTACTAGCGAGAAACACATCCATTGAAAGTGTTTGCCGAGCTTCCAAAGAATTACGAGTTTCTTGAAATCTCAGCAAGTATTTTTCACCCGAACTTGATGATACTTTCAGGTAATGATCAGTACACTAAGCCCACTTGGCTGCCCAAATTTCATTCTTATCTTTTGAAGCATTCATTTCCAGTAACAGTTTGAATTTTTAGGTTTCACCCTGTTTTCTCCTATACTGATAGATTTATTTGGAACTCTAAATCATACACAGTTTGTGCTAGCTTCTTGAAACTGGACACAATAAAGAAAGTTTCAAGTTCTAGCTCTGTTGAGGTTTGACTGTATTGTTGGGGTTCAAGTGTGCAGAGTTTAGCTCCCTCAGGCCTGACAGTTTGCAAGGTCTGTGGTTGTGATTTAGATTAGCTGAGGCATACCTCAGTTAGGAGGAGAAAAATTCTCTTCCCCTTACCGCATGTCACAAGTTGTGCAAGGTTTGGCCAAGAGCAAGAAGCTTCCTGCATACTGGACCTGGGAACAGTACATTTGGGGATTAGATAATGTCTACAAAGAACTTTGGGAGGGTACTTATCAAATGAACAGGAACCATCTGAATTTATCTCTGTGTACCCGCTGAGGCATGATTTTTGGGCAATGCGGGTAAAGTGTTACTGAAGAATTGCTTGTTTTGTTAGAATAAGAATATAAAAGGAACTTACAAATAAACCTCAGCCTGCAGTCGCAACTGCTGCCTTTGCTCTGCATCCCCTGTGCCCCGGTTATTTCGCGACCCTTACCCAGGGACCTGAACACACTAGACGTTCACAATTGGTGCCGAAACAGGGTCCCTGCTGGATTGACAGGAAGGGTAACTTCTTTTTCTTTATATTACAGGGTGATGGGACAATCTTCATCTTCTCCTTTTTTACGTATTCTTAGGCATTCACTTGCCGTCTATGTTATTAACATTTCCCATTCTGAAACTCCCTTCTTTGTTTTTCCTATAATCAGCCCTTATCCAGCAAATGGAATGGCACAGCCACCTCGGTATGAGGGGATTGATATTGATCATATTGGCAGATTAAAAAAGGCAGTGACAATGTACGGACCTCAATCCCATTATGTAAAAGAATTGCTTAGTGCTTTTGCTACTCATTACAATAATTTTGCTCCTGAGAATTGGAAGAATGATTTTGATCTCCAGGGTGGTGCTATGCCTAAAAGAATACCCACAGGAATATTTGGGCCACTACCTCCGGGGACTTTCGCTTTGCTCACAGGACGCTCCAGCCTTAATGCTAAAGGTATTACTGTCCATTTAGGCATTATTGATGCAGACTATGAAGGAGAAATTCAGATTTTAATGTCTTCTCTTGCTGATGTTCATTTCTCAAAAGGAGAAAGAATTCCCCAACTTCTCTTATTACCTTACCTCCCTATAGGGGATTCCTCTAATCAGAGGCAGGGTGGATTTGGCAGTACTGACACACAAAGTGTTTTTTGGGCCACACAAATTACTAAAATGCAACCTCTTATAAAAGTAAAGCTAGGGACTAAAATTATTAGTGCTTTAATTGATACAGGATCTGATATTACTATAATAAAAACTCAAGATTGGCCATCTAATCTTCAGTATCAAATTATACCCTGTCAGATTAAGGGAGTTAGCTCGGCTCCCATCCAAAGTATTGGCCACACTTTAAACCATATAACTATTCAATCAGAGGACGGACAAATAGCTGTATTAAAACCCTACGTTCTAGAAGTTCCTCTTAATATAACCGGAAGGGATATTTTAGAACATTGGGGAGCTTATATTCAATTTTAACTGATTCTAGATGGAGCCACTGAAAATTATGTGGAAATCCGAGGACCCTTTATGGATTGAACAATGGCCTTTAACAAAAGAAAAGTTAGATGCTGCTCACCTGTTTGTCAAGGAACAATTACAACAAGGTCATATCAAATTCTCTACATCCCCATGGAACTCACCTATATTTGTTATAAAAAAGAAGTCTGGTAAATGGAGATTATTAACTGATTTAAGGGAAGTGAATAATTCCATGTACCCCATGGGGGCTTTACAACCTGGAATCCCCTCTCCTGCTATGTTACCAAAAGATTGGCATATTGTAGTTATTGATTTACAGGATTGTTTCTTTACCATTCCTGTTCATCCTGTTGATCGTAAGCGCTTTGCTTTTCCTTTACCGCAAACTAATCATAAAGGACCTTATCTTCGGTATCAATGGAAAGTATTACCCCAAGGAATGATGAATTCCCCTATGATGTGTCAAATTTATGTCGATGCAGCATTAAAACCTATCTGTAAAAATTGGCCTCAGTTATATATTTCTCATTATATGGATGATATTCTCTTTTCAGGACCTGATAAGCAGGAACTTGATGACCTATTACAAAAATTGCCAATTTATTTTCAACTTTATGGGTTAATAATTGCCCCTGAAAAGATACAGAAGGAGGATGTCATTAATTACTTGGGATATACAGTTACCAGGCAAAAGATTATTCCTCAAAAATTATCAATCAGGAGAGATAATTTAAAAACACTTAATGATTTTCAAAAATTATTAGGGGATATTAATTGGTTACGACCTTCTTTGGGAATACCTACTTATCAATTAAGTCATCTGTTTTCATTGTTACAAGGAGATCCTACACTTAATGGCTCTCACATAATTACTAAAGAAGCCTCTGATTAATTGACCTTTGTAGAACAGCGCAATAAAAATGCATTCCTTCAGAGAATAGATTTACAAGCCCCTATTTTTCTTTATATCTTAAATACATTTCAATATCCTACTGCAATTCTGGGACAGCATGAGCTTCCTTTAGAATGGATTTATACAAAACATAGATTCTCCAAAAATTTTATGCCATATGCTGACCAGATTGCATTATTAATTGAACAAGGAAGACAGAGAAGTATAACCCTGATGGGCAATGACATTTCTCACATAATTACCCCATTACATAAAGACCAATGGACTTACTTGGTACAAATGACTGAAATGCTACAAATAGCATTGGCTGAATATACCGGAGGTATTTCCTATCATTTCCCCAAGGGCAAATTATGGGACATGCTAAAACGTCAACAATTTGTAATTAATAATATTATTAGTGAATATCCTTTAGACAATGTTGTTACTGTGTTTACTGATTGATCAAAAACTAAAAGTGCTTATTGGACAGAGAATCAATATTGGGTTCAAATAACAAACTATCAATCTGTTCAACAAAATGAATTATTTGCAGTCATTCAAGTCTTAAATGATTTTGATAATCAAGATATTAACATTCTTACTGACTCTGCATACACAATGGGAGTAGTTAAAAATATATTTACTGCAGTAGCCTATTCTAATAAACCTGCTCTACAAAATCTTTTTCTTACTTTACAAAAACTTTTACAAGCTCGCATATTTATAGATCATATTAGATCACACTCTAAATTACCAGGATTTTTGACATATGGTAATGCTCAGGTAGACAAATTAGTGATGTTCAAAACTCCTCAAGAAGAACATAATCTGTTTCATTCTAATGCTGGACATTTACACATCAAATATAAGATTCCATATAAACAAACAAAACAAATTATTAAAAATTGCCCAATCTGTTGGCCTTTACATCTTAGGATTGTACCTTCCGGAGTAAATCCTAGAGGTATTCAACCTAATGAATTATGGCAAATGGATGTTACACATGTTCCCTTGTTTGGACATTATTCTTGTGTTCATGTTACTATTGACACATACTCTAAATTTTTGTGGGCTACCACTCAAATTGGAGAAACCACCCGTCATGTTATTCAACACTTAGTGGAAACATTTGCTATTATGGGAATTCCCGCTATGATTAAAACTGATAATGGTCCGGCTTATACGAGTAAAAATTTTAAAGATTTTTGCAAATTATATGATATTGTTCATCTAACCGGAATAGAATATAATCCACAAGGGCAAGCTTTAGTAGAACGTGTACATGCTATGCTTAAAACACAAATTAAAAAATTAAAAAGGAGGAAAATAACAGATTTAAATATGCACTTGTTTAGACATTTACAAAATCAACCTAAAGCATTGTTACATCAAGTCTTATTTATTTTAAATTTCCTTAATCTTCCACAAGGAGAAATATTGACAAGAGCAGAATGAAATTTTGAGCAAAAAACCTTAGAAACAGTTCATGAACCAATCTGGATAAAAATTGCGGTAGATGCTGAATGGCAGCCAGGGATTTTACTTTATAAAGGAAAGGGTTATGCTTATGTTTCAACAGAAAATGGACACCTGCAGTGGCTCCAAGGGCGGTGGATCCAGACCCGTCACAATCAGAACGGCACCAAGGGGGGGCACCCTATCCACTACCCCAGCCAAGGAATCAAGATCCTGAGCTTGATGTTCCGGTGGCAGCAATGGCGCGTCTTCATCTTGGGGCCCGACGTCGTCGACATCCTAATTTCTCTCCCTTACCTACGTGGGGTCAAATTAAAAAGCTGAGTGGTGAAGGGCAAAAGGTGCTGCAAAGAATAGGGAACAGTTGCACCCCAGAAAATTTACTTCTGGCCATGTGTGCATTATTGACAGTGTCTTCCGCTTCTGAGGTACAAAATAATAATACTCACTATTGGGCTTATATTCCCAATCCACCTTTGCTGGAACCTGTTACATGGGGAGACATGGATATTACCTTATATATTTCTCCTGCTCTTTTATCTCCCCCTTGGAACAATTTAAAATATATGAATATTAATGATGGAACACCATTTAATTTCACTTATAAGAATAATAACAGTAAACCTATATGCTTGGGCGTTCCTCCTTGCTTACAATTAGATTGGCAACATTGGATATTAGTTGGAAATTGGAGTAATGGTTCTCGAACCCGTTTACAACGGTTGTCTGCATGGTCCGTTAATATGACCTGGGATAATATAACTGAACAAAAATACCCTATGTTCCCCGAGTGCCCCGATTTTACTTATCAGGACTTGAGATACTCTCCTTTCATATGGCAGGAATGTTTAGGTAAATTTGGGAAGATATTTCAGGTTATTATCATGTGTGGTCCTTATGGGATGTTCTTAAAAAATTTTTCAGAATGGAATATTACTGCTTGTGACTTATCTTCTACATACAGAATCCCGCCGAAAGAGAGATGGAATGAAACCATTTGGAACGGCAAATTCATGGCCTGGGGTGATGGCGGAATTGCTGACCCACGCTTGGCTTCAGTGCAGTACCCTCATCATTTACAAACACATTTATGGAAAATTGCTGCTGCAAATAAACCTGTAATTTTGTCTAATGGCTCTTTCTCTGGGCCTAGTCAATCTGCTGCTTCTTATAATTTTACTGTATTTAAAGAATATAATATAACTACATGCTCGCCCATGCCATATCTGTTCTTAATTGGAAAGGTTACTTTTGATAAGGAAATTTTATGCTTTAAATGTAAATTGTATACCTGTATTAATACATCTGTTTTTATTCCTTCTGGTTATTCCATTGTGCTGTTACAACAGTGCTCTCACATTTGGCTTCCTGTGAACTTACAAAGACCATGGTCCCAAGACCCTGTAAATACTTTGGTTCTGGAATTCTTTAGACGATTGTTAAAACGTACTAAACGGTTTGTGGGAGTTGTTGTTGCTGTAATTCTAAGTCTTATTGCAGTGGATACAGTTGCTATAGTTTAAGGGATAGCTTTTCATACTTCTTTACAAACAAAACATTTTGTTGAGGAATGGCATAAAGATTCGCATGAGTTATGGCTATCCCAAGCTCAAATTAATTCTAGACTTCAAACTCAAATGGATATTTTAAAACAGACAGTTAATTGGTTAGGTAAAAAGATACTCACCTTAGAACAAGAAATTAGATTAAAATGTGACTGGAATTCAACTTTTTTTCTGTATAACTAATATACAATATAATCAAAGTTTGCATAAATGGAGTATCATGCAAAATTATCTCAATGGTAATGAAACAGCTCAATTAATGATTGATTCTTTACAAAAGGATATATTTGAGATTTTTGGAAAAGGGGTTCAACATGATGATGCTGCACAAATAGATGAAATGATTTTAAAACAGTTAGAAGGATTAGATCCCAAAGGAATTGCGCAAAGTCTTACCCATACGGCTGGAGGAGTGGGAATAGTGTTATGCTTAGTTATTATCCTGTTTGTAACTATATATTGCATGTGCATAAGACCATCTCAAAACTCTATATTAACTTTGTGGAAAACTGTTTTAGAAAAAATAAGGAATTGTTGGGGTTTGAGTGTATTTTGGGGGTTCAAGTGTGCAGAGTTTAGCTCCCTCAGGCCAGACAGGTTGCAAGAGTTGTGGTTGTGATTTAGGTCAGCTGAGGCAAACTTCAGTTAGGAGTAGAAAAATTTCTCTTCCCCTTATCGCAAGTCACAAGTTCTGCAAGGTTTGACCAAGAGGAAGAAGCTTCCTGCCTACTGGACCTGGGAACAGTATATTCGGGGATTAGATAATGTCTACAAAGAACTTTGGGAGGGTACTTATCAAATGAACAGAAACAATCTGAATTTAGCTCTGTGTACCAGCTGAGGCATAATTTTTGGGCAATGCGGGTAAAGTGTTACTGAAGAATTGCTTGCTTTGTTAGAATAAGAATATAAAAGGAACTTACAAATAAACCTCAGCATGCAGTCACAGCTGCTGCCTTTGCTCTGCATCACCTGTGTGCCAGTTATTTCACGACCCTTACCCAGGGACCCGAACGCACTACACGTTCACATACCTCTATATGTTTTGTTTCCTCTTCATGTAGCCCTATGCAGTGACTGGTGAGAAACACTTTCATTGAAAGGGGTTGCCAACCTTCAAAGGAATTATGAGTTTCCTGAAATCTCAGTAAACATTTTTTCACCCAAACTTGATTATACTTTCAGCAAATGATCAGTACACTAAGCCCAATTGGCTGCCCAAATTTCGTTCTTCTATGTTGACACCTTCGTTTCCAGTAACAGTTTGAATTTTTAGCTTTCACCCTGTTTTCTCCTATATTGATAGATGTAGTTGGAACTCTAAATCAAACACGGTTTGTGCTAGCCTCTTGAAACTTGACACAATAAAGTAGTTTCAAGTTCTATCTCTATGTTTTGTTTCCTCTTCATGTAGCCCTATGCAGTGACTGGTGAGAAACACTTTCATTGAAAAGGGTTGCCAAGCTTCCAAGGAATTACGAGTTTCCTGTAATCTCAGTAAATATTTATTCACCCAAACTTGATGATACTTTCAGCTTATGATCAGTACACTAAGCCCAATTGGCTGCTCAAATTTCGTTCTTCTATGTTGAAGGTTCATTTCCAGTAACAGTTTGAATTTTTAGGTTTAGCTTGTTTTCTCATATACTGGTAGATGTAGTTGGAACTCTAAATCAAACATGGTTTGGGCTAGCTTCTTGAAACTCGACACAATAATAAAAGTTTCAAGTTCTCTATCTAGGATTTGTTTCCTCTTCATGTAGCCCTATGCAGTGACAGGCGAGAAAAACTTTCATTGAAAGGGGATGCCAAGCTTCCAAAGAATTACAAGTTTCTTGAAATCTCAGCAAATATCTTTCACACAAATTTGATGATACTTTCAGGTAATAATCAGTACACTAAGCCCACTTGGCTGCCCAAATTTCCTTCTTCAATGTTGAAGCGTTCGTTTCCAGTAACAGTTTGAATTTTTAGGTTCCACACTGTTTTCTCCTGTATTGAAAGATGTAGTTGGAACTCCAAATCAAACACGGTTTGTGCTAGCGTCTTGAAACTTGACACAATAAGGTAGTTTCAAGTTCTCTATCTATGTTTTGTTTCCTCTTTATGTAGCCCTAACCAGTGACTGGCGAGAAACACTTTCATTGAAAGTGGTTGCCAAGCTTCCAAAGAATTACGAGTTTCTTGAAATCTCAGCAAATATTTTTCACCCAAAATTGATGATACTTTCAGGTAATGATCAGTACACTAAGCCCACTTGGCTGTTCAAATTTCGCTCTTCTATGTTGAAGCTTTCGTTTCCAGTAACAGTTTGAATTTTTAGGTTTCACTGTGTTTTCTCCTATAAAGATAGATGAAGTTGGAACTCTAAATCAAACACGGTTTGTGCCAGCTTCTTGAAACTTGACACAATAAGGTAGTTTCAAGTTCTATCTCTATGTTTTGTTTCCTCTTGATGTAGCCCTAAGCAGTGACTGGCGAGAAACATTTTAATTTAAAGGGGTTGCCAAGCATCCAAAAAATTATGAGTTTCCTGAAATCTCAGCAAATATTTTTTACACAAACTTTAAAATACTTTCAGGTAATGATCAGTACACTAAGCACAATTGGCCTCCCAAATTTCGTGCTTCTATGTTGACGCGTTCCTTTACAGTAACAGTTTGAAATTTTAGGTTTCACTCTGTTTTTTTCCTATATTGATAGATGTAGTTGGAACTCTAAATCAACCAAGGTTTGGACTAGGTCTTTGAAACTTAATACTATAAGGGAGTTTCAAGTTATATCTCTCAGTTTTTTTCCTCTTGATGTAGCCCTACACAGTGACTGGCGAGAAAATCTTTCATTGAAAAGGGTTGCCAAACTTCCAAAGAATTACGAGTTTTCTGAAATATCAGCAAATATTTTTTCACCCAAACTTGATGATACTTTCAGGTAATGTTCAGTACATTAAGCCAACGTGGCTTCCCAAATTTCCTTCTTCTATGTTGAACCATACGTTTCCAGTAATTGTTTGAAATTTTAAGTTTCCCGCTGTTTTCTCCTATGTTGATAGATGTAGTTGGAACTCTAAATCAAACACGGTTTGTACTAGCTTCTTGAAACTTGACACAATAGGGTAGTTTCAAGTTCTCTCTCTATGTTTTGTTTCCTTTTCATCTAGCCCTATGCAATGACTCGTGAGAACCATTTTCATTGAATGGGGTTGCCAAGCTTCCAAGGAATTACAAGATCCCTGAAATCTCAGCAAAGATTTTTTTCACCCAAATTGATGATACTTTCAGGTAATGATCAGTACACTAAACCCACATGGCAGCACAAATTTCTTTCTGATATGTGGAAGCGTTCATTTCCAGTAAAAGTTTGAATTTTTAGGTTTCACTCTGTTTTCTCCTATATTGTTAGATGTAGTTGGAAGCCTAAATCAAGCACAGTTTGTGCTAGCTTCTTGAAACTTGACAAAATAAGGAAGTTTCAAGTTATATCTCTATGTTTTGTTTCCTTTTCATCTAGCCCTATGCAGTGACTCGTAAGAAACACTTTCATTAAGAGGGGTTCCCAAGCTTGCAAGGAATTACAAGTTTTCTGAAATCTAAGCAAACATTTTCTTTTCACCCAAACATGATGATACTTTCAGGTAATGATCTGTACACTAAGCCCACTTGGCTTCCCAAATTTCGTTCTTCTATGTTCAAGCGTTCGTTTCCAGTAAAAGTTTGAATTTTTAGGTTTCACTCTGTTTTCTCCTATATTGATAGATGTAGTTGGAACTCTAAATAAACATGGTTTGTGCTAGCTTCTTGAAACTTGACACAATAAGTTTTTTTCAAGTTCTATCTCTAGGTTTTGTTTCCTTTTGATGTAGCCATAAGCAGTGACTGGCGAGAAATACTTTCTTTGAAAGGGATTGCCAAACTTCCAAAGAAATACGAGTTTTCTGAAATCTCAGCAAATACTTTTTCACCCAAACTTGATGATACTTTCAATTAATGATCAGTACACTAAGCCAATGTGGCTGCCCAAATATGTTCTTCTATGTTGAAGTGTACGTTTCCAGTAACAGTTTCAAATTATTAGTTTCACTCTGTTTTCTCTTATGTTGATAGATGTAGTTGGAACTCTAAATCAAACACGGTTTGTGCTAGCTTCTTGAAACTTGACAAAATAAGGTAGTTTCAAGTTTTATATCTATCTTTATTTCCTTTTCATCTAGCCCTATGCAGTGACTCGTGAGAACCACTTTCACTGAATGGGGTTGCCAAGCTTCCAAGGAATTACAAGTTTCCTAAAATCTCAGCAAACATTTTTTTCACCCAAACTTGATGATACTTTCAGGTAATGATCAGTACACTAAGCCCACGTGGATGCCCAAATTTCGTTCTGATATGTGGAAGCATTCGTTTCCAGTAAAAGTTTGAATTTTTAGATACACTCTGTTTTCTCCTATATGGATAGATGTAGATGGAACTCTAAATCAAACACGGTTTGTGCTAGCTCCTTGAAACCTGACAGAATAGAATAGTTCTAAGTTCTATCTCTATGGTTTGTTTACTCTTGAAGTAGCCCTCATCATGGGCTGGCAAAAAACACTTTCATTGAAAGTGGTTGCCAAGCTTCCAAAAAACTACAAGTTGCCTTATAACTCAGCAAATATTTTTTCACCCAATCTTGAAGATTTTTGGCGGTACTCATCAGTTCAATAAGACAACTTGGTTGCCCAAATTTTGTTCTTCTAGGTTGAAGCGTTCCTTTGCAGTAACAGTTTGAATATTTAGGTTTCACTCTGTTTTCTCCTGTATTGATAGATGTAGTTTGAACATTAAATCAAACACGGTTTGTGCTAGCTCCTTGAAACTTGACAGAATAGAGTAGTTCTAAGTTCTATCTCTATGGTTTGTTTCTTCTTGAAGTAGCCCTAAGCACAGACTGGCGAAACACAGTTTCATAGAAAGGGGTTTCCAACCTTCCAAAGAACTACGAGTTTCCTTAAATCTCAGCAAATATTTTTTCACCCCATCTTGATAATACTTAGCGGTTATGATCAGTACAGTAGGACCACTTGACTGCCCAAATTTCGTTCTTCTAGGTTTAAGCGTTGGTTTGCAGTAACAATTTCAATTTTTAGGTTTTACTCTGTATTCTCCTATATTGATAGACGTAGTTGGAATTCTAAATCAAACATGGTTTGTGCTAGCTCGTTGAAACTTGACAGAATAGTGTATTCTTAATTTCTATCTCTATGTTTTGTTTCCTCTTGAAATTATGCTAATCCAAGACTGGCAAAAAACACTTTCATTGAAAGGGGTGTCCATGCTTTCCAAAAACTATGAGTTTCCTGAAATCTCAGCAAATATTTTTTCACCCAATCTTGAAGATTCTTGGTGGTAATCATCACTACATTAAGACAACTAGTCTGCCCAAATTTCTTTGTTCTTTGTAGAAGCGTTCCTTTCCAGTAAGAGTTTGAATTTTTAGATTTCACTCTGTTTTCTCCTATATTGATATATGTAGTTGGAAGTCTGAATCAAACATGGTTTGTGCTAGCTCCTTGAAACTTGACAGAATAAACTAGTTCTTACTTCTATCCCTATGGTTTCTTTCCAATTGAAGTAGCCCTCAGCAGAGACTGGCGAAAAACACTTTCATTGCGAGGGGTTGCCGAGCTTCCAAAAACTACGAGATTTCTGACATTTCAGAAAATATTTTTTCACCCAAAATTGATGATACTTGGCAGTAATGATCAGTACAATAAGACCACTTGGCTGCCCAAATTTTGTTGTTCTAGGTTGAAGCGTTCGTTTCCAGTACCAGTATGAATTTTTAGGTTTCACTCTATTGTTTGATATATTGATACATATAGTTGGAACTCTAAATCAAACACGGTTTGTGCTAGCTCCTTGATACTTGACACAATAAAGTAGTTCTAACTTCTATCTCTATGGTTTCTTTCCACTTGAAGTAGCCTTCAGCAGAGACTGGCGAAAAACACTTTCATTGAAGGGGGTTGCCAAGCTTCAAAAACACTACGAGTGTCCTGAAATCTCAGCAAATTTTTTTTCACCAAATATTGAAGATTCCTGGCAGTAATGATAAGTATACTAAGACCACTTAGCTACCCAAATTTCAATCTTCTAGGTTGAAGCGTTCCTTTCCAGTAACAGTTTGAATTTTTAGGTTTCACTCTGTAATCTCCTATATTGATAGATGTAGTAAGAAATCTAAATCAAACATGGTTTTTGCTAGCTTTTTCATACTAGACAGAACAAACTACTTCTTACATGTGTCTCAATGGTTTTTTTCCTCTTGAAGAAGCCCTCAGCAGAGAATGGCAAGAAACACTTTCATTGGAAAGGGGTTTAAATGCTTCAACATAAGTATGAGTTTTCTGAAATCTCAGAAAATATTTTTTCACCCAATCTTCATGATACTTGGCGGTAATTATAAGTACAGTAAGACCACTTGGATGCCCAAATTTCATTTTTCAAAGTTGAAGCATTCCTTTCCAGTAAAAGTTTGAAATTTTAGGTTTCACTCTGCATACTCCTATATTGATACATGTAGTTGGGACTCTAAATCAAACACGGTTTGTGCTAGCTCCTTGAAACATGACAGAATAGAATAGTTCTAAGTTTTCTCTCTATGGTGTTTTTCCTCTTGAAGTAGCCCTAAGCATAGACTGGTGAAAAACACTTTCATTTAAAGGGGTGTCCAAGCTTCCAAAGAAATGCGAGATTCCTGAAATCCTAGAAAATATTTTTGGACCCAATCTTGAAGATTTTTGGAAGTAATGATCAGTACAGTAAGACTACTTGGCTGCACAAATTTCATTCTTATAAGTTGAAGCGACCCTTTCCTGTAACACTTTGGATTTTTAGGTTTCACTCTGTATTCTCCTATATGGATAGATGTAGTTGTAACCCTAACTCAAACATGGTTTGTGCTAAGTCCTGGAGCCTTGACAGAATAGAGTAGTTCTAAGTTCTATCCCTGTGGTTTATTTCATCTAGAAGTAGCCCTGAGCACAGAATGGCAAAAAACACTTTCATTGAAAGGTGTATCCAAGCTTCCAAAAAAACATGAGTTTCCTGAAATCAGCAAATATTTTCTTCACCTAATATTGATGATACTTGGCGGTAATGATCAGTACAGTAAGACCACTTGGCTGTCCAAATTCGTTCTTCTAGGTTGAAGCGTTCCTTTCCAGTAACAGTATAAATTCTTAGGTTTCACTCTATTATTTCCTATATTGATACATGTGTTTGGAACACTAAATCAAACACGGGTTGTGCTAGCTACTTAAAACTTGATAGAATAGAGCAGTTCTAAGTTCTGTCTCTATGGTTTGTTTCCTCTTGAAGTAGCCAAAAGCATAGACTGGCGAAATCACTTTCATTGAAAGGGGTACCCAAGCTTCCGAAAAACTGAGTCATTCCTGAAATCTCAGAAAATATTTTTTCATCCAATCTTGAAGACTCTTGGTGGTAATAATCACTAGAGTAATCGCACTTGACTGCCCAAATTTCGTTCTTTTTGTTGAAGCGTTTGTTTGCAGTAACATTTTGAATTTTTAGGTTTCACTCTGTTTTCTCCTATATTGATAGGTGTAGTTGGAAGTCTAAATCAACCACCTTTTGTGCTAGCTAATGAAACTTGACAGAATAAAATAGTTCTCACTTCTATCTCTATGGTTTGTTTCCTCTTGAAGTAGCCCTCAGATGAGACTGGTGACAAACACTTTCATTTGAAAGGGGTTTCCAAGGTTCCAAAAAACTACGAGTTTCCTGAAATCTCAGCAAATATTTTTTCACCCAATCTTGATGATACTTGGCGGTAATGATCAGTAGACCAATCCCACTTGGCTCACCAAATTGCATTCTTCTAGGTTGAAGCATTCGTTTTCAGTAACAGTATGAATTTTTAGGTTTCACTATATTTTTTCCTATATTGATACATGTAGTTGGAACTCTAAATCAAACATGGTTTGTGCTAGCTCCTTGAAACTTGACAGAATAAAATAGTTCAAACTTCTATCTGTATAGATGCTTTCCTTTTGAGTTGCCCTCAGCAGAGACTGGCTACAAACACTTTCATTTGAAAGGGGTTTCAAAGCTTCCAAAAGACTACGAGTTTTCTGAAATCTCAGCAAACATATTTTCACCCAATCTTGATGATACTTGGCGGGAATAATCAGTACAGTAAGACAACTGGGCTGCCCAAATTTCGTTCTTCTAAGTTGAAGCGTTCGTTTGCAGTAACAGTTTGAATTATTAGGTTTCACTCTATTTTTTTCCTATGTTGATACATGTAGTTGGAACTCTAAATCAAACACGGTTTGTGCTAGCTCCTTGAAACTTGACACAATAAAGTAGTTCTAACTTCAATCCCTATGGTTTGTTTCCTCTTGATGTAGCCCTCAGCAGAGACTGGTGACATACACTTTCATTTTAAAAGGGTTTCCAAGCTGACAAAGAATTGTGAGATTTCTGAAATCTCAGAATATATTTTTTGACCCAATCTTGAAGATTCTTGGCAGTAATGATCAGTACAGTAAGATCACATGGCTTCCCAAATGTCATTGTTCTAGGTTGAAGCGTTCATTTGCTGTAACAGTTTGAATTTTTAGGTATCACTCTGTTTTCTTATATATTGATAGATGTAGTTGGAACACTAAATCAGACATGGTTTGTGCAAGCTCCTGGAGACTTAGAATAGAGTAGTTCTAAGTTCTATCTCTATGGTTTGTTTCCTCTTGAATTAGCCCTTAGCAGTGTCTGGCGAAAAACACTTTCATTGAAAGGGGTTGCCACCCTTCCAAAAAACTACGAGTTTCCTGAAATCTCAGCAAATATTTTTTCACCCAATATTGAAGATCCTTAGCGGTAATCATAACTACTGTAAGACCACGTAGCTTCCCAAATTGCATTCTTCAAGATTGAAGCGTCCCTTTCTAGTAACAGTTTGAATTTTTAGGTTTCATTCTGTATTCTCCTGTATTGATATATGTAGTTGGAACTCTAAATAAAACACAGTTTGTGCTAGCTCCTTGAGACTTGACAGAATAGAGTAGTTATAAGTTCTATCTCTATGGTTTGTTTCCTTTTGAAGTAGCCATAAACAGATACTGGTGAAAACACTTTCATTGAAAGGGGTGTTGAAGCTTCCAAAAAACTATGAGATTCCTGAATCTCAGAAAATATTTTTTTACCCAATGTTGAAGATTCTTGGCAGTAATGATGAGTAAACTTAGGCCACTTAGTAGCCCTCAGATGAGACTGGCGACAAACACTTTCATTTGAAAGGGGTTTCCAAGATTCAAAAAAACTACAAGTTTCCTGAAATCTCAGCAAATATATTTTCACGCAATCTTCAAGATTCTCGGTAGTAATGATCAGTACAGTAAGACCACTGACCTGCACAAATTTCGTTGTTTTAAGTTGAATCGTTTGTTTACAGTAACAGTTTGAATTTTTAGGTTTCACTCTGTTTTTTCCTTTATTAACACGTTTTTATAACCCTAAACCAAACACAGTTTGTGCTAGCTCATTGAAACTTGACACAATAAAGTAGTTCTAAGTTCTATCTCTATGGTTTCTTTCCTCTAGAAGTAGCCATAAGCAGAGACTGGCGAAAATCCCTTTAATTTAAAGGGGTGTCCAAGCTTCCGAAAACTACGATATTCCTGAAATTTCAGAAAATATTTTTTCACCCAATCTTGATGATATTTGGAGGCAATGATCAGTACACTAAGCCCACTGGGCTCAAAAAATTTTGTTATTCTAGGTTGAAGTGTTCATTTCCAGTAACAGTTTGAATTTTTAGGTTTCACTCTGTATACTTTTATATTGATAGACGATGTAGTTGGAACTCTAAATCAAACATGGTTTGTGCTAGCTCCTTGAAACTTGACAAAATAAAGTAGTTCTAACTTCTGTCTCTATGGTTTGTTTCCTCTCAAAGTAGCCCGCAGCATAGGCTGGCGAAAAACCCTTTCATTGAAAGAGATTTCCAAGCTCCCAAAAAACTACTAGCTTCCTAAAATCTCAGCAAATATTTTTTTAACCAATCTTGATGATACTTGGCGGTAATGATCAGTACACTAAGCCCACTTGGCTCACCAAATTTTGTTCTTCTATGTTGAAGCATTTGTTTTCAGTAACAGTTTGTATTTTTAGTTTTCACTCTGTATTCTTCTATAGTAATAGATGTAGTTAGAACACTAAATCAAACACGGTTTCTGCTAGCTTGTTGAAACGTGACAGAATAGAGCACTTCTAAGTTCTATCTCTATGGTTTGTTTTCTCTTGAAGTAGATAGAAGCAGAGACTGGCGAAAAATTCTTTCACTGAAAGGGGTGTCCAAGCTTTCAAAAACTTCGAGTTTCCTGAAATCTCAGAAAATATTTTTTCACAAAATCTTGATAATACATTTCGGTAGTGATCAGTACAGTAAGATCACATGGCTGCCTAAATTTCGTTCTTCTAGGTTGAAGCATTCATTTGCAGTAACAGTATGAATTTTTAGGTTTCACTCTGTGTTCTCCTATATTGACAGATGTACTTGGATATCTAAATCAAACAGTTTTTGCTAGCTCCTTGAAACATGACAGAATAAAGTACTTCTGTGTTTTATCTCTATGGTTTGTTTCCTTTTGAAGTAGCCATAAGCAGAGACTGGCGAAAAACCCTTTAATTTAAAGGGGTGTCCAAGCTTCCAAAAAACTACGAGTTTCCTGAAATCTAAGCAAATATTTTTTCAACCTATCTTGAAGATTCTTGGCAGTAAAGATGTGTACAGTAAGATCACTTGGCTGCCTAAATTTCGTTCTTCTAGGTTGAAGCGTTTGTTTGCAGTAACAGTTTGAATTTTTAGGTTTCACTCTAAAATGAAAATGAAGCATTCATTTTCAGAAGCAGTATAACTTTTTAGGTTTCACTCTATTTTTTCCTGTATTGATACATGTATTTGGAACTCTAAATCAAACATGGTTTGTGCTAGCTCCTTGAAACTTGACAGAATAAAATAGTTCGAACTTCTATATCTATGGATGCATTCTTTTGGAGTAGCCCTCAGCAGAGACTGGCTACAAACACTTTCATTTGAAAGGGGTGTCATAGTTTCCAAAAAAACTAACAATTTCCTGAAATCTCAGCAAATATTTTTTTCACCGAATCTTGAACATATTGGCTGTAATGATCACTACAGTAAGACTACTTAGCTGCCCAAATTTTGTTCTTCTAGGATGAAGCGTTCAATTGCAGTATCAGTTTGAATTTTTAGGTTTCACTCTGTTTTCTCCTATATTGATAGATGTATTTGGAACAGTAAATCAAACACGGTTTATGCTACCTCCTTGAAACTTGACACAACAAAGTAGTTCTAACTTCTTTCTAAATGGTTTGTTTCCTCTTCAAGTAGCCCTCAGTAGAGACTGGCGAAAAACACTTTCATTGAAAGGGGTGTCCAAGCTTCCAAAGAATTACGAGTTTCCTGAAATCTCAGCAAATAGTTTTTCACCCAATTTTGAAGACTCTGTGCAGTAATGATCAGTACAGTAAGACCACTTCACAGGCCAAATTTCGTTTTTCTAGGTTAAAGCGTTCGATTGCAATAACAGTTTGAATTTTTAGGTTTCATTCTGTTTTTTTTTTTTTTCCATTTTGATAGATGTAGTTGGAAATCAAAATCAAACACGGTTTGTGCTATTTCCTTGAAACTTGACACAATAAAGTACTTCTAACTTCTATCTCTATGGTTTGTTTCCTCTTGAAGTAGCCATAAGCAGCGATTGGCAATAAAAACTTTCTTTTGAAGGTGGTTTCCAAGCTTCGAAAAAACTACAAGTTTATTGAAATCTCAGCAAATATTTTTTCACCCAAACTTTATGATACTTGGCGGTAAGGATAAGTACATTAAGACCACTTGGCTGCCCAAATTTTGTTCTTCTAGGTTGAAGCGTTCCTTTCCAGTAACAGTTTTAATTTTTCGGTTTCACTCTGTAATTTCCTATATTGATAGATGTAGTTGGAACTCTAAATGAAACACGGTTTGTGCTAGCTCCTTGAAACTTGACAGAATAGAGTACTTCTAAGTTCTATCACTATGGTTTGTCTCCTCTTCAAGTAGCCCTCACCAGATACTTGCGACAAACACTTTCATTTGAATGTGGTTTTCAAGCTACCAAAAACCTACGAGTTTCCTGAAATCTCAGCAAATATTTATTCACCCAACCTTAATGATACTTGGAGGTAAAGATCAGTACAGTAAGACCACTTGGCTGCCCAAATTTCGGTCTTCTAGGTTGAAGTGCTCCTTTCCAGTAACTGTTTGAATTTTTAGGTTTCACTCTGTATTCTCCTATATTGATAGATGTAGTTGGAACTCTAAATCAACCACGGGTTGTGATAGCTTCTTGAAACTTGTAAGAATAGAGTAGTTCTACCTTCTATCTCTATGGTTTGTTTCCTCTTGAAGTAGCCATTAGAGGACACTGGCGAAAAACACTTTCACTGAAAGCTGTGTCCAAGCTTCCAAAAAACAATGAGTTTCCTTAAATCTCAGAAAAGTGTGTTTCACCCAATCTTGAAGATTCTGGGCAGTAATGATCAGTGCAGTAAGACCACTTGGCTGCTCAAATTTCGTTTTTCCAGGTTGAAGCATTCGTTTGCAGTAACAGTTTGAATTTTTAGTTTTCACTCCGTACTCTCCTATATTGAAAGATGTAGTTGGAACTCTAAACCAAACACGGTTTGTGCTAGCTCCATGAAACTTGACACAATAAAGTAGTTCTAAGTTCTATCTATGGTTTTTTTTCTCTTCAAGTAGCCCTCAACAGAGACTGGCGAAAAATACTTTCATTGAAAGGGCTGTCCAAACTTCCAAAAAACGACAAGTTTCCTGAAATCTCAGGAAATAGTTTTTCTCCCAATCTTGAAGATTCTGGGCAGTAATGATCAGTACAGTAAGACCACTTGGCTGCCCAAATTTTGTTCTTCTAGGTTGAAGCATTCGTTTGCAGTAATAGTTTGAATTTTTAGGTTTCACTCTGTTTTTCCTATATTCAAGATGTATTTGGAACTGTAAATGAAACACGGTTTGTGCTAGCTCCTTGAAACTTGACAGAGTAGTTCTACATTCTATCTCTATGGTTTGTTTCCTCTTGATATAGGCCTCAGCAGAGACTGGCGATAAACACTTATATTTGAAAGGGTGTTCCAAGCTTCCAAAAAACTAAGAGTTTCCTGAAATCTCAGCAAATATTTTTTCACACAAACTTGAAGACTATTGGTGGTAATGATCAATACAGTAAGACCACTTGGCTGCCCAAATTTTCTTCTTCTAGGTTGAAGCATTCGTTTCCAGTAACAGTTTGAATTTTTAGGTTTCATTCTGTTTTCTTCTATATTGATACATGTAGTTCGAACTCTTATTCAAACACGGTTTGTGCTAGCTGTTTGAAACTTGACACAATAATGTAGTTCTAAGTTCTATCTCTATGTTTTGTTATCTCTTGAAGTAGTCTGAAAGAGAGACTGGCAATAAACACTTTCATTCGAAAGAGGTTTCCACGTTTCCAAAAAATCTATGAGTTTCCTGAAATCTCAGAAAATATATTTTGACCGAATTTTGATGACACCTTCAGGTAATAATCAGTACACCAATCCCGCTTGGCTCACCAAATTTCTATGTTCTAGGTTAAAGAATTCGTTTCGAGTAACAATATGAAATTTTAGATTTCACTCTATATTCTACTATATTGATAGATGTATTTGGAACTCTAAACCAAATACGGTTTATGCTAGCTCTCTGACACTTGACACTAAAAAGTAGTGCTAAGTTCTCTCTATATGGTTTGTTTGCTATTGAAGTAGCACTAAGCAGTGACTGGTGAGAAACACTTTCATTGAAAGGGGCTGCCAATCTTCCAAACAATTACATATTTCCTGAAATCTCAGGAAACATTTTTTCACCCAAACTTGATGATACTTTCAGGTAATGATCAGTTCACTAAGCCCCCTTGGCTTCCCAAATTTTGTTCTTCTAGTTTGAAGCGTTCATTTCCCCTAACAGTATGAATTTTTAGGTTTCAATCTGTTTTCACCTATATTGATACATGTAGTTTGAACTCCAAATCAAACACGGTTTGTGCTAGCTTCTTGAATCTTGACACAATAAAGTTGTTCTAAGTTCTTTCTATATCGTTTGTGTCCTCTTGATGTAGCCCTATGCAGAGATTGTTGAGAAACCCTTTCATTGAAAGGGGTTGCCAAGCTTCCAAAAAACTATGATTTTCCTGAAATCTAATCAAAAATTTTTTCACCCAAACTTGATGATACTTCGCGGTAAGGATCAGAACATTAAGCCCATGGCTCGCTAAATTTCATTCTTCTAGGTTGAAGCATTCATTTGCAGTAACATTTTGAATTTTTAAGACTCAATCTGTTTTCTCATATATTCATAGATGCAGTTGAAACTCTAAATCAAACACTGTTTGTGCTAGCTCCTTGAAACTTTTCACAATAAAGTTGTTCTACATTATATATCTATGGTTTGTTTCCTCTTGAAGTAGCTCTCAGCAGACTGGCAAAAAACACTTTCATTGAAAGGGTTGCCAAGCTTCCAAAAAATTGAGTTGCCTGAAATCTCAGCAAATATTTTTTCACCCAATCTTGATGATACTTGGCGGTAATGATCAGTACACTAAGCCCACTTAGTTGCCCAAATATTTTTCTTCTACGTTGAAGCGTTCGTTTCAACTAACAGTTTGAATTTTTAGGTTTCACTGTGTATTCTCCAATATTAATAGATGTAGTTGGACTCTAAATCAAACACGATTGTTTTAGCTCCTTGAAACTTGAGTGAATAGTGAAGTTCTAAGTTCTATCTCTATGGTTTATTTCCTCTTGAAGTAGCCCTAAGTGGAGACTGGCGAAAAACACTTTGATTGAAAGGGTTTGCCAAGCTTCCAAAAAACTACGAGTTGCCTGAAATCTCAGCAAATATTTTTTCACCCAATCTTGAAGATTCTTGGTGATATTGATCAGTACACTCAGCTTACTTGGCTGCCCCAATGTCGTTCTTCTACGTTGAAGCGTTCGTTTGCAGTAACACTTTGAATTTTTAGGTTTCACTCTGTTTTCTCCTATATTGATAGATGTATTTGGAACTCTAAATCAAACACTATTTGTTCTAGCTTCTTGAAACTTGACGTAATAAAGTATTTCTAAGTTCTATCTCTATGGTTTGTTTCCTCTTGAAGTAGACCTAAGCAGAGACTGTGGAAAAACACTTTCACTGAAAGGGGTTGCCAATCTTCCAAAAAACTACAAGTTTACTGAAATCTCAGCAAATAGTTTTTCACCCAATCTTGATGATAATTGGTGGTAATGATAACTACACTAAGCCCACTTGGCTGCCCAAATTTCGTTCTTCTAGGTTGAAGCATTCATTTCCAGTAACAGTATGAATTTTTAGGTTTCACTCTGTTTTCACCTATATTGTTAGGTGTAGTTGGAACTCTAAATCAAACACAGTTTGTGCTAGCTCCTTGAAACTTGACACAATATAGTTGTTCTAAGTTCTATCTCTATGGTTTGTTTCCTCTTGTATTAGCCCTCAGTAGAGATGAAAATCACTTTCAGTGAAAGGGGTTGCAAAGCTTCCAAACAACTAAGAGTTTCCTGAAATCTCAGCAAATATTTTCCCCCCAATCTTGATGACACTTGGCAGTAATGATCAGTACACAAATTCCACTTGTCTTCCCAAAATTCGTTCTTCTAGGTTGAAGCATTCTTATTTAGAAACAGTTTGAATTTTTATATTTCACTGTGTATTCTCGTATATTGATAGATGTAGTTAGAACTCTGAATCAAACACGTTTTATGGTAGCACCTTGAAACTTGACAGAATAGAGTAGTTCTAAGTTCTTTCTCTATGGTTTGTATCCTTAAGCAGAGACGGGTGAAAAACTCTTTCCTTGAAAAGGGTTCACAAGCTTGCAAAAAACTACGAGTTTCCTGAAATCTCAGCAAATACTTTTAACCCAAACTTGATGATACTTGATGGTAATGATCAGTAAACGCAGCCCACTTGGCTGCCCCAATTTTGGTCTAATGTGTGGAAGCGTTTGTGTCCAGTAACAGTTTGAATTTTCAGTTTTCACTCTGTATTCTCCTATATTGATAGATGTAGTTGGAACTCTAAATCAAACACGGTTTGTGCTAGCTCTTTGAAACTTGATAGAATAGAGTATTTCTAAGGTCTATCTAAATGGTTTGTTTCCTCTTGAAGTACCCCTAAGCAGAGACTTGGGAAAAACACTTTCATTGAAAGGGGTTGCCAAGCTTGATAAAAAACTATGAGTTGCCTGAAATCTCAGCAAATATTTTTTACCCAAACTTGATGATACTTGGTGGTAACCATCAGTACACTAATCCCTCTTGGCTGCCCCAATTTCATTGTACTAAGTTGAAGTGTTCGTTTCCAGTAACAGTTTGAATTTTTAGGTTTCACTCTGCATTCTCCTATATTGATAGATGTAGTTGGAACTCTAAATCAAACATGGCTTGTGCAAGCTCCTTGAAACTTCACAGAATAGAGTAGTTCTAAGTTCTATCTCTATTTTTTTTTACTCTAGAAGTATTCCTAAACAGAGACCAGTTTAAAATTCTTTTGTTTGAAAGGGTTGCCAAGTTTCCAAAACACTACGAGTGTCCTAAAATCTCAGCAAATAGTTTTTCACTCAAAATTGAGGATAATTGGGGGTAATGATCAGTACAATAAGCACACTGGCTCACCAAATTTTGTTCTTCTAGGTTGAAGCATTCGTTTCCAGTAAAAGTTTGAATTTTGGGTTTTCACTCTGAATTCTCCTATATTGATAGATGTAGTTGGAACTCTAAATCAAACAAGATTTGTGCTAGCTCCTTGAAACTTGACAAAAAACTGTAGTTCAAAGTTCGATCTCTATGGTTTGTTTCCTCTTGAAGTAGCACTCAGCAGAGACTGGTGAAAACACTTTCATTGAAAGGGGTTGCCAAGCTTCCAAAAAACTACTACTTTCCTTAAATCTCAGCAAATATTTTTTCACCCAAAGTTGATGATACTTGGCGGTAATGATCAGTACACAAAGCCCACTTGGCTCACCGTATTTCGTTCTTCTAGCTTGAAGCATTCGTTTGCAGTAGCAGTTTGAATTTTTAGGTTTCACTCTATTTTCTCCTATATTGATAAATGTAGTTTGAACTCTAAATCAAACACGGTTTGTGCTAGCTCCTTGAGACTTGACAGAATAGAGTAGTTCTAAGTTGTACCTCTATGGTTTGTTTCCTCTTCAAGTAGCCCTAAGCAGAGACTGGTGAAAAACTCTTTGATTGAAAAGGTTTGCCAACTTCCAAAAATCTACGAATTTCCTGAAATCTCAGCAGATATTTTTTTCACTGAAACTTGATCATACTTGGCGGTAATGATCAGTACACTAAGTCCACTTGGAGCCTAAATTTAGTTCTTCTAGGTTTAAGTGTTATATTCTAATAACAGTATGAATTTTTAGGTTTCACTCTGTTTTCACCTATATTGATAGATGTAGTTGGAACTCCAAATCAAACACGGTTTTTGCTAGTTCCTTGAAAGTTGACAGAATAAAGTTGTTCTAAGTTCTATGTCTATGGTTTGTTTCCTCTTTAAGTAGCCCTAAGCAGAGACTGGCAAAAAAAAACTTTCTTTTGAACGGGGTTGCCAAGCAACGAAAAAATATGAGTTTCCTGAAATCTCAGCAAATATTTTTTCACCCAATCTTGATGATTCATGGTGGTAATGATTCAGTACACTAAGAACGCTGGGCTGCCTCAATTTTGTTGTTCTAGTTTGAAGTGTTCGTTTCCAGTAACAGTTTGAATTTTTAGGTTTCACTCTGATTTATTCCTTTTTTTTAATTTTTATTTTTGTTTGTTCAAAACATTACGTAGTTCTTGACATATCATATTTTACACTGTGATTCAAGTGGGTTATGAACTCCCATTTTTACCCCATATCAGAGTGCAGCATCACATCGGTTACACAACCAGTGTTTTGCATATTGCTATACTAGTGTCTGTTGTATTCTGCTGCCTTTTTTATCCTCTTCTATCCCCCCTCCCCTCCCCTTCCAACTTCTCTCTCTACCCTATCTACTGTAATTCATTTCTCCTCCTTGTTTTTTTTCCTCTTTCCACTCACTTCCTCTTGTATGTAATTTTGTATGACCATGAGATTCTCCTTCCATTTCGATGTAATTTCCCTTCTCTTTCCTTTTCCCTCCCACCTCTCACCGCTGTTTAATGTTAACCTTCTTCTCATGTTCTTCCTCGCAACTCTGGTCTTAGTTTCTCTCCTAATAGCAAAGAAAATATTTGGCATTTGTTTTTTAGGGATTGCCTAGTTTCACTTAGCATAATCTGATCTAATTCCATCCATTTCCCTGCAAATTTTATGATTTTGTCATTTTTTAATGCACAGTAATACTCCCTTGTGTATAAATGACACATTTTTTTATCCATTCGTCTATTGAAGGGCGTCTATGTTGGTTCCACAGTCTTGCTATTGTGAATTGTGCTGCTATGAACATCGAACAGCAGTGTCCCTGTAGCAAGCTCTTTTTTGGTCTTTAGGGAATAGACCGAGAAGTGGAATATCTGGTCAAAAGGTGGTTCCATTCCCATATTTCTAACTAATCTCCATACTGCATTCCAAATTGGCTGTACCAATTTGCAGTCCCACCAGCAATGTACGAGTGTACACTTTTCTCCATATCCTCGCCTGCACTTGTTGTTTGACTTCAGAATGGCTGCGAATTTTACTGAAGTGAGATGGTATCTTAGGGTGGTTTTGATTTGCATTTCTCTGACTGCTAGAGATGTTGAGAATTTTTTCATGTACTTGTTGATTGATTGTATGTCCTCCTCTGAGAAGCATCTGTTCAGGTCCTGGTCCCATTTGTTGATTGGGTTATTTGTTATCTTATTGTTTATTTTTTTGAGTTCTTTGTATACTCTGGATATTAGGGCTCTATCTGAAGTGTGTGGGGTAAAGATTTGTTCCCAGGATGTAGGCTCCCTGTTTATCTCTCTTATTGTTTCTTTTGTTGAGAGAAAACTTTTTAGTTTGAGTAAGTCCCAGTTGTTGATTCTGGTTGTTAACTCTTGCGCTATGGGTGTCCTATTGAGGAATTTGGAGCCCGACCCCACAGTATGTAGGTCGTAGCCAACTTTTTCTTCTATCAGATGCCTTGTCTCTGGTTTGATATCAAGCTCCTTGATCCATTTTGAGTTAACTTTTGTGCATGGCGAGAGAAAGGGATTCAGTTTCATTTTGTTGCATATGGATTTCCAGTTTTCCCAGCACCATTTGTTGAAGATGCTATCCTTCCTCCATTGCATGCTTTTAGCTCCTTTATCAAATATAAGATAGTTGTAGTTTTGTGGATTAGTTTCTGTGTCCTCTGATCTGTACCACTGGTCCACCCGCCTGTATTGATACCGGTACCATGCTGTTTTTGTTACTATTGCTCTGTAGTATAGTGTGAGGTCTTGTACCGTTGTACCGACTGATTCACACTTCCTGCTTAGAGTTGTTTTTGCTATTCTGGGTCTTTTATTTTTCCATATGAATTTCATGATTGCTTTATCTATTTCTACAAGAAATGCCGTTGGGATTTTGATTGGCATTGCATTAAACCTATAGAGAACTTTTGGTAATATCGCCATTTTGATGATGTTAGTTCTGCCTATCCATGAACAGGGTATATTTTTCCATCTTCTAAGATCTTCTTCTATTTCTCTCTGTAGGGTTCTGTAGTTTTCATTGTATAAGTCTTTCACCTCTTTTGTTAGGTGAATTACCAAGTATTTTATTTTATTTTTGAGGATACTGTGAATGGAGTGTTTGTCCTCATTTCCATTTCAGAGGATTTGTCGCTGATATACAGGAATGTTACAGGAATGCCTTTAATTTATGTGTGTTGATTTTATATCCTGCCACTTTGCTGAATTCATTTATTAGCTCTAATAGTTTCTTTGTAGACGCTTTTGGATCTGCTAGGTATAGAATCATGTCATCTGCAAATAGTGATAATTTAAGTTCTTCTTCTTTTTTTCCTCTTGAAATATTCCTATGCAGAGACTGGCGAAAAACACTTTCATTAAAAGAGTTTGCCAAGCTTCCGAAAAATTACAAGTTTTCTGAAACCTCAGCAAATATTTTTTCACCTAATCTTGAAGATTTTGGTGGTAATGATAAGTACAATAATTCCAATTGGCTGCACAAATTTCATTTTCTATCTTGAAGCATTCGTTTCTAGTAACAATATGAATTTTCAGGTTTCACTCTGTTTTCTCCCATATTGACAGATGTAGTTGGAACTCTAAATCAAACATGGTTTTTGCTAGCTCTTTGAAACTTTATGCTATAAAGTAGCTCTAAGTTCTATCACTATGGTGTATTTCCTCTTGAAGTACTCATAAACACAGACTGGTGTAAAACACTTTCATTTGAAAGGGGTTGCCAATATGTCAAAACTAACTGTTTGCAGAAATCTCGTTATATTTTTTAACCCAAAATTCATTATACTTGGCGGTAATGGTCAGTAAACTAATCCCACTTGGCTGCCCAAATTTCGTTCTTCTAGGTTGAAGCATTCGTTTGTAGTAACCATTTGAAACTTTAGGTTTCACTCTTTTTTCTCCTATATTGATAGATGTATTTGGAACTCTAAATCAACATGGTTTGTGCTAGCTCTTTGTAACTTGATGCTATAAAGTAGTTCTAAGTTCTATCTCTATGGTTTGTTTCCTCTTGCAGTTCCCCTATGCAGAGACTGGGGAAAAACACTTTCATTGAAAGGGGTTGCCAAGCTTCCAAAAAACTACGAGTTTCCTGAAAGCTCAGCAAAATTTTTTTCACTCAAACTTGATGATACTTTTCGGTAATGATCAGTACACTGAGCCCACTCGGCTGCCCCAATTTTGTTGTTCTTGCTAGAAGCGTTCGTTTCCAGTAACAGTTTGGTTTTAGATATCACTCTGTATTGTCCTATATTTATAGATGTAGTTGGAACTGTAAATCAAACACGGTTTGTGATAGCTCCTTGAAACTTGGTAGAATTGAGTAGTTCTAAGTTCTCTCTCTATGGTTTGTTTCATCTTGAAGTAGCCCTAAGCAGAGACTGGAGAAAGACACTTTCATTTGAAAGCGGTTGCCAAGCTTCGAAAAAACTACGAGTTTCCTGAAATCTCAGCAAATATATTATCACCCAATCTTGAAGATTCTTGGTGGTAATGATATTTACAGTAAAACCCCTTGGCTGCCCACATTTCGTCCTTCTATGTTGAAGCATTCTTTTCCTGTAACAATATGGATTTTTAGGTTTCACACTTTTTCTCCTATATTGATAGATGTAGTTGGAACTCTAAATCAAACACGGTCTGTGGTAGCTACTTGAAACATAACAGTATAGAGTAGTTCTTAGTTCTATCTCTATGGTTTGTTTCCTCTTAAAGTAGCCCTCAGCAGACACTGGCAAGAAACACTTTTATTTGAATGGGGTTTCTAAGCTTTCAAAAAATTACGAGTTTTCTGAAATCTTAGAAAATTTATTTTTTTCCCAATCTTGATGATATTTTCAGGTAATTATCAGTACACAAATCCACTTGGCTAACCAAATTTCGTTCTTCCAGGTTGAAGAATTCTTTTTCAGTAACAGTATTAATTTTTAGGTTTCAATCTATTTTCTAATATATTGATAGATGTATTTAAAACTCCAAATCAAACACGGTTTGTGCTAGCTCCTTGAAACTGTTCACAATAAAGTAATTCTAAGTTCTGTCTAAATGGTTTGTTTTCCCTTGAAGTAGCTCTAAGCAGACACTTGCGAAAAACACTTTCATTGAAAGGGGTTGCCAACTTCCAAGAAACTACGTGTTTCCTGAAATCTCAGAAAATATTTTTTCACCCAAACTTGATGATACTTGGGGGTAATGATCAGTACACTAAGCCCACAGGGCTCACAAAATTTCTTTCTTCTAGCTTGAAGCATTCGTTTGTGGAAACACTTTGATTTTTTAGGTTTCACTCTGTTTTCTCCTATATTGATAGATGTAGTTGGAACACTAAAACAGACACAGTTTGTGCTAGCTTCTTGAAACTTGACATAATAAGGTAGTTTCAAGTTCTATCTCTATGTGTTGTTTCCTCTTCATGTAGCACTAAGCAGTGACTGGCGAGAAACACTTTCATTGAAAGGGGTTGCCAAGCTTCCAAAGAATTATGAGTTTCCTGATATCTCAGCAAACATTTTTTCTCCCGAACTTGATGATACTTTCAGGTAATGACCAGTACATTAAGCCCACTTGGCTGCCCAAATTTCGTTCTTCTATGTTTAAGCATTTGTTTCCAGTAACAGTTTGAATTTTTAGGTTTCACTCTGTTTTCTCCTATATTGATTGATGTAGTTAGAACTCTAAATCAAACACGGTTTGTGCTAGCTCCTTGAAACCAAATAGAGTAGCTCTAATTTCTATCTCTATGCTTTGTTTCTTCTTCAAATAGCCCTCAGAAGAGATTAGCAAAAAACACTTTCATTGAAAGGGGTTGCCAATTTTTCAGAAAATTAGAAGTTTCCTGATCTCAGCAAATATTGTTTCAAACAAAAACTTGATGGTACTTGGTGGTTATGATCAGTACACTAAGCACACTTGGATGCCCCAATTTCGTTGTTCTAGGTTGAAGCGTTCATTTCCAGTAACAGTTTGAATTTTTAGGTTTCACTCTATATTCTCCTATATTGATAGATGTAGTTGGAACTCTAAATCAAACATGGTTTGGGCTAGCTCCTTGAAACGTGACGCTACAAAGTAGTTCTAATTTCTATCTCTATGGTTTGTTTCCTCTTGAAGTAGCCCTAAAAAGATACTGGCGTAAAACACCTTCATTTGAAAGGGGTTGCCAAACTTCCAAAAACTACGAGTTTCCTGAAATCTCAAAAAACATATTTTACCCAATCTTGATGATACTTGGCGGTAATGATAAGTAAACAAATCTCACTTGGCCCCCCAAATTTCATTCTTCTACGTTGACACGTTCCTTTGCAGTAATAGTTTGAATTTATACGTTTCACTCTTTTTTCTACAGCATAGATACATGTAGTTGGCACTCTAAGTCAAAACAGTTTTTGCTAGCAGCTTGAAACTTGAAATAATAAAGTAGTTCATAGTGCTATCTCTATGGTTTGTTTCCTCTTGAAGTAGCCCTAAGCAGCGACTGGAGAAAAACACTTTCATTTGAAAGCCTTTAACAAGCTTCTAAAAACTACAAGTTTCGTGAAATAAACATATTTCAAACAATCTTGATGATACTTCGCAGTAATGATCAGTACATAAATTTCACTTGTCCCCCAAATTTCATTCACCTAGGTTGAAGTGTTCATTTGCAGTACCAGTTTTAATTGTTAGGTTTCATTCTGTTTTCTCCAATATGGATAGATGTAGATGGAACTCTAAGTCAAACACAGTTTTTGCTAGTAGCTTGAAAGTTGACACAATAATGTAGTTCTCAGTACTATCTCTATGGTTTGTATCCTCTTGAAGTAGCCCTAGGCAGAGACTGGGCAAAAACACTTTCCTTTGAAAGCCATTGAAAAACTTCCATAAAACTTCAAGTCTCTTGAAATCTCAGAAAACATATTTCACCCAATCTTTTTTACTTATTTATTTAATTTTTTTATTGGTTGTTCACAACATTACAAAGCTCTTGACATATCATATTTCATACATTAGATTGAAGTGGGTTATGAACTCCCAGTTTTACCCCAAATGCAGATTGCAGAATCACGTCGGTTACACATCCACAATTTTACATAATGCCCTATTAGTAATTGTTGTATTCTGCTACCTTTCCTATCCCTTACTACCCCCCTCCCCTCCCCTCCCATCTTCTCTCTCTACCCCATCTACTGTAATTCATTTCTCTCCTTGTTTATTTTCCCATTCCCCTCACAACCTCTTATATGTAATTTTGTATAGCAATGAGGGTCTCCCTTCATTTCCATGCAATTTCCCTTTTCTCTCCCTTTCCCTCCCATCTCATGTCTCTGTTTAATGTTAATCTTTTCTTCCTGCTCTTCCTCCCTGCTCTGTTCATAGTTGCTCTCATTATATCAAAGAAGACATTTGGTATTTGTTTTTTAGGGATTGGCTAGCTTCACTAAGCATAATCTGCTCTAGTGCCATCCATTTCCCTGCAAATTCTATGATTTTGTCATTTTTTATTGCTGCATAGTACTCCATTGTGTATAGATGCCACATTTTTTTTATCCATTCATCTATTGAAGGGCATCTGGGTTGGTTCCACAGTCTAGCTATTGTGAATTGTGCTGCTATGAACATCGATGTGGCAGTATCCCTGTAGCATGCTCTTTTAAGGTCTTCAGGGAATAGTCCGAGAAGGGCAATAGCAGGGTCAAATGGTGGTTCCATTCCCAGCTTTCCCAGGAATCTCCAAACTGCTTTCCAAATTGGCCGCACCAATTTGCAGTCCCACCAGCAATGTACAAGTGTACCCTTTTCTCCACATCCTCGCCAGCACTTGTTGTTGTTTGACTTCATAGTGGCTGCCAATCTTACTGGAGTGAGATGGTATCTTAGGGTGGTTTTGATTTGCATTTCTCTGACTGCTAGAGATGGTGAGCATTTTTTCATGTACTTGTTGATTGATTGTATATCCTCCTCTGAGAAGTGTCTGTTCAGGTCCTTGGCCCATTTGTTGATTGGGTTATTTGTTATCTTATTGTCTAATTTTTTGAGTTCTTTGTATACTCTGGATATTAGGGCTCTATCTGAAGTGTGAGGAGTAAAAATTTGTTCCCAGGATGTAGGCTCCCTATTTACCTCTCTTATTGTTTCTCTTGCTGAGAAAAAACTTTTTAGTTTAAGTAAGTCCCATTTGTTGATTCTTGTTATTAACTCTTGTGCTATGGGTGTCCTATTAAGGAATTTGGAGCCCGACCCCACAATATGTAGATCGGAGCCAACTTTTTCTTCTATCAGACGCAGAGTCTCTGATTTGATATCAAGCTCCTTGATCCATTTTGAGTTAACTTTTGTGCATGGCGAGAGAAAGGGATTCAGTTTCATTTTGTTGCATATGGATTTCCAGTTTTCCCAACACCATTTGTTGAAGATGCTATCCTTCCTCCATTGCATGCTTTTAGCCCCTTTATCAAATATAAGATAGTTGTAACTTTGTGGATTAGTCTCTGTGTCCTCTATTCTATACCATTGGTCCACCCGCCTGTTTTGGTACCAGTACCATGCTGTTTTTGTCACTATTGCTCTGTAATATAGTTTGAAATCTGGTATCGCTATACCGCCTGATTCACACTTCCTGCTTAGAATTGCTTTTGCTATTCTGGGTCTTTTATTTTTCCATATGAATTTCATGATTGCTTTATCTATTTCTACAAGAAATGCCGTTGGGATTTTGATTGGCATTGCATTAAACCTATAGAGAACTTTTGGTAATATCGCCATTTTGATGATGTTAGTTCTGCCTATCCATGAACAGGGTATATTTTTCCATCTTCTGAGGTCTTCTTCTATGTCTCTTTTTAGGGTTCTGTAGTTTTCATTGTATAAGTCTTTCACCTCTTTTGTTAGGTTGATTCCCACGTACTTAATTTTTTTTTAGGGTATTGTGAATGGAGTGTTTTTCCTCATTTCCGTTTCAGAAGTTTTGTCGCTGATATAATTTGTCGCTGATATACAGGAATGCATTTGATTTATGCGTGTTGATTTTATATCCTGCCACTTTGCTGAATTCATTTATTAGCTCTAATAGTTTCTTTGTAGACCCTTTTGGATCTGCTACGTATAGAATCATGCCATCTGCAAATAGTGATGATTTAAGCTTTCCTTTCCCTATTTTATGCCTTTAATTTCTTTCAACTGTCTAATTGCTCTGGCCAGTGCTTTGAGAACTATGTTGAAAAGAAGTGGTGAGAGAGGGCATCCCTGTCTTGTTCCATATTTTAGAGGGAATGCCTTCAATTTTTCTCCATTCAGAATGATGCTAGCCTGAGGCTTAGCATAGATAGCTTTTACAATGTCGAGGTAAGTTCCTGTTATCCCTAGTAGAGTTTTGAACATAAAGGGATGCTGTATTTTGTCGAATGCTTTTTCTGCATCTATCGAGATGATCATATGGTTCTTATTTTTAAGTCTATTGATGTGGTGAATAACATTTATTGATTTCCTTATATTGAACCAGGCTTGCATCCCAGGGAAGAATCCTACTTGATCATGGTGGATAATTTTTTTGATACATTTTTTAATCCGATTCACCAGAATTTTATTGAGGATTTTTGCATCTAGGTTCATTAGAGATATTGGTCTGTAGTTTTCTTTCTTTGAAGTGTCTCTGTCTGGTTTAGGAATCAGTGTGATGTTGGCCTCCTAGAATGAATTTGGAAGTTCTCTCTCTTTTTCTATTTCCTGAAATAGCTTGAAAAGTATTGGTATTAGTTCCTCTTTAAAGGTTTTGTAAAACTCTGCTGTATACACATCCTGTCCTGGGCTTTTCTTAGTTGGTAGTCTTTTGATGGTTTCTTCTATTTCCTCTATTGTTATTGGTCTGTTTAGGCTGTCTATATCTTCCTGACTCAATCTGGGCAGATCATATGACTTAAGAAATTTATCGATGCCTTCACTATCTTCTATTTTATTGGAGTATAATGATTCAAAGTAATTTCTGATTATCTTCTGTATTTCTGAAGTGTCTGTTGTGATATTGCCTTTTTCATCCCGTATGCTGGTAATTTGGGTTCTCTCTCTTCTTCTCTTCGTTAGCATGGCTAAGGGTCTGTCGATTTTATTTATTTTTTCAAAGAACCAACTTTTGGTTTTGTCAATTTTTTCAATTGTTTCTTTTGTTTCGATTTCATTAATTTCAGCTCTGATTTTAATTATTTCTTGCCTTCTACTTCTTTTGCTGTTGTTTTGCTCTTCTTTTTCTAGGATTTTGAGATGATATATGAGATCGTTTATTTGTTGGTTTTTTCTTTTTTTAAGGAATGCGCTTCAATTGTTTCTTTTGTTTCGATTTCATTAATTTCAGCTCTGATTTTAATTATTTCTTTCCTTCTACTTCTTCTGCTGTTGTTTTGCTCTTCTTTTTCTAGGATTTTGAGATGAAGTATGAGATCATTTATTTGTTTTTTTTTCTTTTTTTAAGGAATGAACTCCAAGCAATGAATTTTCCTCTTAGAACTGCTTTCAATGTGTCACCTAGATTCCAATATATTGTGTATGTGTTTTCATTTATCTCTAAGAATTTTTTAATTTTCTTATTGATGTTTTCTATAACCCATTGATCATTCAGTAACCTATTGTTTATTCTCCATGTGATGCATGATTTTTCCTTCCTTCTTTTATCATTGATTTTCAGTTTCATTCCATAATGATCAGATAAGATGCATGGTAGTATCTCTACTCCTTTATAGTTGCCCTGTGACATAATACGACATAATATATGGTCTATTTTTGTGAAGGATCCATGTGCTGCTGAGAAAAAAGTGTAACTACTTGATGTTGGGTGGTATATTCTATATATGTCAGTTAAGTCTAGGTTGTTAATTGTGTTGTTGAGTTCTATAGTTTCCTTATTTAACTTTTGTTTGGAAGATCTGTCCAGTGGTGAGAGAGGTGTGTTGAAGTCTCCCATGATTATTGTATGGTGGTCTATTAGACTCTTGCACTTGAGAAGAGTTTGCTTCATGAACATAGCTGCACCATTGTTTGGGGCATATATATTTATGATTGTTATGTCTTGTTGGTGTATGGTTCCCTTGAGCAGTATGTAGTGTCCCTCTTTATCCCTTTTGATTAACTTTGGCTTGAAATCTATTTTATTTGATATGAGTATGGACACTCCTGCTTATTTCTGCAGTCCATATGAGTGATATGATTTTTCCCAACCTTTCATCTTCAGTCTATGTATATTTTTTCCTATCAAATGTGTCTCCTGTAGGCACCATATTATTGGGTCTTGTTTTGTGATCCATTCTACTAGCCTGTGTCTCTTAATTGGTGAGGTTAAGCCATTAACATTTAGGGTTATTATTGAGATTTGGTTTGTTCCTCCAGTCCCTTCCAGCCATATTTGTTTATTTATGTTACTTAACATGGTTTGTTTTTCGTCTTTGATTAAGTTTCCCCCCCCCTTTACTGTACTACCTCCCATTGTTGGTTTTCATTGTTATTCCATTCCCTCTTCCTGTAATGTTTTGCTGAGGATGTTTTGAAGAGATGGTTTTCTAGCTGCATCTTCTTTTATCTTTTCTTTATCGTGGAAGGTTTTAATTTCACCTTCCATCCTGAGGCTTAATTTCGCCGGATACATGATTCTTGGTTGGAACCCATTTTCTTTCAGTGTTTGAAATATGTTATTCCAGGATCTTCTAGCTTTCAAAGTCTGTGTTGAGAGATCAGCTGTTATCCTGATTGGTTTACCCCTAAATGTAATCTGCTTCCTTTCTCTTGTAGCTTTTAAAATTCTCTCCTTATTCTGTATGTTGGGCATCTTCATTATAATGTGTCTAGGTGTGGATCTCTTATGATTATGCACATTCGGCGTCCTGTAGGCTTCTAGGATTTGGGATTCTGTCTCATTCTTGAAGTCTGGGAAGTTTTCTCATATTATATCTTTGAATAGATTGCTCATTCCTTTGGTTTGGACCTCTATACCTTCCAGTATCCCAATGACTCTTAGGTTTGGTCTCTTTATGTTATCCCATATTTCTTGGATTTTCTGCTCATGGTTTCTTAACAATCTTGCTGAGCTGTCTATGTTCTTTTTAAGTTGAAATACTTTGTCTTCATTGTCTGATGTTCTATTGTCTAAGTGTTCTACTCTGCTGGTAGTATTCTCAATTGAGATTTTAGTTGGTTTATTGCTTCCCTGCCTTTCTAGGATTTCTGTTTGTTTGTTTTTTATAACCTCTATCTCCCTGTATAGTTGATCTTTTGCTTCCTGGATTTGTTTATGTATTTCATTGTTGAAGAGATCTTTCATTGTCTGATTTTGCTGTCTAATGTCTTCCTTGAGACTCCAGATCATCTGAAGCATGTATCTCCTGAATTCTTTATCTGACATTCCATCTGCTGCAGATATTACCTCTTCTAACATTGAGTTGACCTGAATTGCTTGTGGTCCTTTCTTTCCTTGTCTTTTCATACGGCTCGCGTTTCTTTCTGCTTGGTGAAACTGTTGTATTATTCACTTTTACCCGTATATATTTATATTGCTCTTGTATACTTGCAAAGTCTCCCTGGAAGGCATGGGCAGCGGCTCTGCCCCTTCTCCAATTGTGACAATGTGCTTACCACGCCGGCAGGCAGCTGGGCCTGTTATCCTGGTAGATTGCAGGTCTGCCTTCCTTGCAGGAGTGGGGGGCGGCTCTGCCCCTCCGCGGGTTGCTGAACCTGTTTTGCGGTGGGTCACAGGTCCGTATCCCTTGCAGGCGCTGTGGCGGCTCTTCCCCTCTGCAGGCTGCTGGGCCTGTTCTGTTGGTGGTCGCAGGTCCACCTACCTAGCAGGCAAGGGCAGTGGCTCTGTCCCTCCCCCAGCCGGGGCAATGTATCTACCACCCTGTCGGGCCACTGGGCCTGTTCTGCTGGTGGGTCACAGGTCCGCCTGACTTGCAGGCGCTTGGGCGGCTCTGCCCCTCCGCAGTCGGCTGGGCCTGTTCTGTCGGTGGTCACAGGTCCACCTACCTAGCAGGCGAGGGCGGCGTCTCTGCCTATCCGTTCTGTCAGTGGTCGCAGGTCCGCTTACCTTGCAGGCGCGGGGGGCGGCTCAGTCCCTGTGCAGCTTATTCGGCAGGTTCTACTGGTGGGTCCCAGGTTTGCCTACATTGCAGGCGCTGGGGCGGCTCTTCTCCTGCCCCATTTTCTGGGCATGTTCTGCTGGTGGGTCACAGGTCCGCCTACATTGAAGGCACTGGGGTGGCTCTGCCCCTCCGAAGGCCACTGGGCCTGTTCTGCCAGTGGGTCGCAGGTCCGCCTACCTTGCAGTCACTGGGTTGGCTCTTTCCTTCATCTTCCCTGCGCGGGTTGCTGGGCCTGTTCTGCCGGTGAGTCACAGGTCCGCCTACCTAGCAGGTGCTGGGGCGGCTTTTCCACTGCGTGGGTTGCTGGGCCTGTTCTGCCAGTGAGTCACAGGTCCTCCTACCTTGCGGGCCCTGGGGCAGCTCTGCCCCTGCATGGGTTGCTGGGCCTGTTCTCTAGGTTTCACTCTGTATTCTACTATATTCATAGATGTAGTTGGAACTCTAAATCAAACACGGTTGGTGCTAGCTCATTGAAACTTGACACTAAAAAGTATTTCTAAGTTCTATCTCTATGGTTTGTTACCTCTTGAAGAAGTCCGAAACAGAGACTGGCGATAAACCCTTTCTTTTGAAAAAGGTTTCAAAGCTACCAAAAAACTACGAGTTTCCTGGATTCTCAGCAAATATTTTTTCACCCAATCTTGATGATACATTCAGCGAATGATCAGTAGACCAATCCCACTTGGCTCACCAAATTTCATTGTTCTAAGTTGAAGCATTCATTTTCAGTAACAGTATGAAGTTTTAGGATTCACTCTATTTTCTACTATAGGGACAGATGTAGTTGGAACTCTAAATAAAACACGGTTTGTGCTAGCTCCTTGAAATTGGACGCTATAAAGTTGTTCTAAATTCTATCAATTTGTTTTGTTTCCTCTTGAAGTGGCCCTAAGCAGAGACTAGCGAAAAACCCTTTCATTGAAAGTGGTTGCCAGCTTCCAAAAAACTATTAGTTTCCTGAAATCTCAGCAAATATTTCTTGATCCAAACTTGAAGATACTTGCGGGAATGATCAGTACACTAAGCCCAATTGGCTGCACAAATTTTGTTCTTATTGGTTGAATTGCTTCTTTCCAGTAACAGTATGAATTTTTAGATTTCACTCTGTTTTCACCTATATTGATAGATGTAGTTGAAACTCTAAATCAAACAAGGTTTGTGCTAGCTCCTTGAAACTGGACACAATAAAGTAGTTCTAAGTTCTATCTCTATGGTTTGTTTCCTCTTGAAGTAGCCCTAAGCAGAGACTAGAGAAAAACACTTACACTTGAAATGGGTTTCCAAGCTAAAAAAACTACGAGTTTCCTGAAATCTCGGCAAATATTTTTTCACACAATCTTAATGATAATTTCAGGTAATGATCAGTACACCAATCCCACTTCACTCACCAAATTTCATTCTACTAGTTTGAAGCATTCGTTTCCAGTAACAGTATGAATTTTTAGTTTTCACTCTGCTTTCACATATATTGATAGATGTAGTTGGAACTCCAAATCAAACACAGTTTGTGCTGGCTCCTTGAAACTTGACACAATAAAGTTGTTCTAAGTTCTCTCTTATGGTTTGTTTCCTCTTGAAGGAGCCCTCAGCAGAGACTGGCGAAAAACATTTTTATTGAAAGGGGTTGCCAAGCATACAAAAAAGTACGAGTTTCCTCAAATCTCATCAAATATTTTTTCACCCAAACTTGATGATACTTGGTGGTAATGATCAGTACAGTAAGACCATTTGGCTGTCCAAATTTCGTTCTTATATGTTAAAGCATTCGTTTGCAATAACAGTTTGCATTTATAGATTTCACTCTGTTTTCTCCTATATTGATAGATATAGTTGGAACCCTAAATCAAACACAGTTTGTGTTAGCTCATTGAAACTTGACACAATAAAGTAGTTTTAAGTTCTGTCTCTATGGTTTGTTTCCTCTTGAAGGAGCCCTAAGCACAGACAGGTAAAAAACACTTTCACATGAAAGGGGTTTTCAAGCTTTCAAAAAACTACAAGTTTCCTGAAATCTCATCAAATATTTTTTTTTATACAAACTTTATGATACTTTGTGGTAATGATCAGGACACTGAGCCCACTTGGCTCACCAAATTTCGTTCTTCTAGGTTGAAGCATTCGTTTGCAGTAACAGTTTGCATTTATAGATTTCACTCTGTTTTCTCCTATATTGATAGATATAGTTGGAACTCTAAATCAATCACGGTTTGTGCGAGCTCCTTGAAACTTGATGCTATAAAGTTGTTCTAAGTTTTTTCTATATGTTTTGTTTCCCCTTGAAGTAGCCCTAAGCAGAGACTAGCGAAAAACACTTTCATTGAAAGGGGTTGCCAAGCTACCAAAAAACTACGAGCTTCCTGAAATCTCATAAAATAGTTTTTCAACCAATCTTGATGATGATTTCAGGTAATTATCAGTACACCAATCTCACTTGGCTCAATAAATTTTATTCTTCTGTTTGATGTATTCGTATCCAGTAACAGTATGAATTTTTAGGTTTCATTCTGTTTTCACCTATATTGATAGATGTATTTGGAAGTCCAAATCAAATATGGTTTCTGCTAGCTCCTTGAGACTTGACACAATAAAGTATTTCTAAGTAAGACCACTTGGCTGCCCACATTTCGTTCTTCTAGGTTGAAGCATTCGATTTCAGTAACAGTTTGTATATATAGGTTTTACTCTGTTTTCTCCTATATTGAAAGATGTAGTTGGAACTCCAAATCAAACACAGTTTGTGCTACATCCTTGAAACTTGACAAAATAATGTTGTTCTAAGTTTTATCTCTAAGGTTTGTTTTCTTTTGAAGAAGCACTCAGCAGAGACTGGCAAAAAACACTTTCATTGAGAGGGGTGGCAAAGATTCCAAATAACTACGAGTTTCATGAAATACCAGCAAAAATTTTTTGACCCAATTTTGATGATACTTTCAGGTAATGATCAGGCCACTAAGCCCATTTTGCTGCCCAAATTTCGTTTTTCTAGGTTGAAGCGTTCGTTTGCAGTAACAGTTTAAATTTTTAGGTTTCACTCTGTTTTCTCCTATATTGATAGATGTAGTTGGAATTCTAAATCAAACACTGTTTGTACTAGCTCCTTGAAACTTGACACAATAAAGTAGTTCTACATTCTATCTCTATGGTTTGTTTCCTCTTGAAGTAGCCCTAAGCACAGCCTAGAGAAAAACACTTACATTTGAAATGGTTGCCAAGCTACAAAAAGTATGAGTTTCCTGAAATCTCAGCAAATATTTTTTCACCCAATCTTGATGATACTTTCAGGAAATGATCAGTACACCAATCCCACTTGGCTCACCAAATTTTGTTCTACTAGTTTGAAGCATTTGTTTCCAGTAACAGTATGAATTTTTACTTTTCACTCTGTTTTCACCTATATTGATAGATGTAGTTGGAACTCCAAATCAAACACAGTTTTTGCTCACTCCTTGAAACTTGACACAATAAAGTTATTCTAAGTTCTATCTCCATGGTTTGTTTCCTCTTGAAGTAGTCCTCAGCAGAGACTGGCGAAAAACATTTTCATTGAAAGGGGTTGCCAAGCTTACAAAAAAGTATGAGTTTCCTCAATTCTCATCAAATATTTTTTCACCCAAATTTGATGATACTTGGCGGTAATGATCAGTACAGTAAGACCATTAGGCTGCTCAAATTTTGTTCTTCTAGGTTGAAGCATTTGTTTGCAGTAACAGTTTGCATTTATAGATTTCACTCTGTTTTCTCCTATATTGATAGATATATTTGGAACTCTAAATCAAACACGTTTTGTGCTAGCTCCTTTAAACTTGACACAATAAAGTACTCTTCTCTGCTGCTACTGCAATTTGGGTGACGTGACTACCACGATGGTGGGCCTCTGGGCCTGTTCCAGGTGTGGGCGGCGGCTCTGCTCTGCCCCTACTCCAATTGGGGTGACGTGTCTACCATGCTGGCAGCCCGCTGGGCCTGTTCCTCTGGTCGGTCGCAGGTCTGCCTACCTTGCAGGCGTGGGCAGAGGCTTTGCTCTGCCCCTCCTCCAATTTGTGTGAGGTGTCTACCACGCCCGTGGACCACTGGGCCTGTTCCACCGGTCGGTCGCAGGTCTGACTACCTGGCAGGCTCGGAGAGTGGCTCTGCTCTGCCCCAACTCCAATTGGGGTGACAGGACTACCTCACCTGCGGATAACTGGGCCTGTTCTGGGTGCGGGTAGTGGCTCTAATCTGCCCCTCTGGATTGATGACAATGTGAGAGAGACTCAGGTGTATGTGACTCACTTTCTTTACCAGGAGACCAACTCGGATAGATGTATTTTGAACTCTAAGTCAGACACGGTTTTTGCTAGAAGCATGAAACCTGACACAAAAAAGTAGTTCTCAGTGCTGTTTCTATGGTTTGTTTCCTCTTGAAGGAGCCCCAAGCAGTGACTGGGGAAAAACACTTTCATTGGAAAGCCTTTGATATCCTTCCAAAAAACTACAAATTACCTGAAATCTCAGAAAATATTTTCTTCAACCAATCTTGATGATACCTGGCAGTAATGATCAGTATACAAATCCCACTTGTTTCCCTAAATTTAATTCTTCTAGTTTCACGTGTTTGTTTGAAGTAACAGTTTCAATTTTTAGGTTTCACTCTGTTTTCTAGAATATGGAGAGATGTATTTGGAACTCTAAGTCAAACACGGTTTTTGCTAGCAGCTTGAATTTGACACAATAAAGTAGTTCTCAGTGCTATCTCTATGGTTTGTTTCCTCTTGAAGTAGCCCTAAGCAGAGACTGGGGACAAACACTTTTATTGGAAAGCCTTCGATAACCTTCCAAAAAACTATGAGTTTCCTGAAATCTCAGAAAACATATTTCACCCAATCTTGATGATACTTCGTGGTAATGATCAGTACACAAATCTCACTTGGCCTCCCCAAATTTCATTTTACTTTGTTGCAGCATTCGTTTTCAGAATCAGGTTCAATTTTTACGTTTCACTCTGTTTTCTCCAATATGGATGGATGTGGTTGGAAATCTTAGTCAAACACGATTTTTGCTAGCAGCTGGAAACTTGACACAATAAAGTAGTACTCAGTGCTATCTCTATGTTTGTTTGTTTTTTTCCTTTTGAAGTACCCCTAGGCAAATACTGGGAACAAACACTTTCATTTGTAAGCTTTTGAGAAGGTTCCAAAAACTACAACTTTCCTGAAATCTCAGAAAACATATTTCACCCAATATTGATGATAATTTCAGGTAATAATCAGTAAACAAATCCCACTTGTCCCCCCAAATTTCATTCTTCTAGGTGAAAGTGTTCGTTGGGAGAAACAGTTTCAATTTTTGGTTTCACTCTGTTTTCAGCAATATGAACAGATATAGTGGGAAATCTAAGTCAAATAAAGTTTTTGCTAGCAGCTTGAAACTTGACACAATAAAGTAGTTCTCCGTGTTATCTCTATGGTTTGTTTCCTCTTGAAGTAGCCCTAGGGAGAGACTTGGAAAAAAAAACTTTCATTTGAAAGCTCTTGACAAGCTTCCAAAAAAACTACATATTTCCTGAAACTTGAATCAAACTGTGAAATATGATATATTAAGAACTATGTAATGTTTTGAACGACCAACAATAAAAAAAAATTCCTGAAATATCAAAAAAACATATTTCAACCAATTGTGATGATACTTGGCAGTAATGATCAGTACACAAATCCCACTTGGCCCCCCAAATTTCGTTCTTCTAGGTTGAAGCATTCGTTTGTTGTAACAGTTTCAATTATTAGATTTCACTCTGTTTCTTCCAATGTGGATAGATGTATTTAAAACTCTAAGTCAAACACGGTATTGGCTAGCAGCATGAACTTGACACAATCAAGTAGTTCTCAGTGTTATCTCTATGGTTTGTTTCCTCATGAAGAAGCCCTCAGGAGGGCTGGGGATGTGGCTCAGCAGTAGCGCACTCGCCTGGCATGCGTGTGGCCCGGGTTCGATCCTCAGCACCACATACCAACAAAGATGTTGTGTCTGCCGATAACTAAAAAATAAAATATTAAAAAAAAAGTTTTTTGTTTTTTTTTTTTTTAAAAAAGAAGCCCTCAGGAGAGACGGGGAAAAACACTTTCATTTGAAAGCCTTTGAGAAGCTTTCAAAAAAACTAGAAGTTTCCTGAAATTTCAGGAAATATATTTCAACCAATCTTGATGATACTTGGCAGTAGTGATCAGGAAATAAATTCCACATGGCCCCCCAAATTTTCTTCTTCTAGGTTGAAGCGTTCATTTGCAGTAACAGTTTCAAATTTTAGGTTTCACTCTGTTTTCTCCAATATGCATATATGTAGTTGGAACTCTAAGTCAAACACGGTTTTTGCTAGCAGCTTGAAACTTGACACAATAATGTAGTTCTCAGTGCTATCTCTGTGGTTTGTTGCCTCTTGAAGTAGCCCTAGAGAGAGACTTGGGGAAAACGCTTTCATTTGAAGACCTTTGACAAGCTTCCTAAAACCTACGATTTTCTTGAAATCTCAGAAAACCTTTTTCACCCAATATTGATGATACTTGGCGGTAATGATCAGTACACAAATCCCACTTGGCCCCCAAAATTTCGTTCTTCTAGGTTGAAGTGTTCACTTGCAGTAACCGTTTGAATTTTTAGGTTTCACTCTCTTTTCTCCAATATGGATACATATAGTTGGAACTCTAAGTCAAACACGGTTTTTGCTAGCACCTTGAAACTTGAAACAATAAAGTAGTTCTCAGTGCTACCTATATGGTTTGTTTCTACTTGAAGTAGCCCTGGGCAGAGACTGGGTAAAAACACTTTCATTTAAAAGACTTTGACAAGCGTCCAAAAAACTAGGAGTTTCCTGAAATCTCAGGAAACACATTTCACCAATATTGATGATACTTGGCGGTAATGATAAGTACACAAATTCCACGTGGCCCCACAAATTTCATTCTACTTTGATGGAGCATTAGTTTGCAGTATTAGTTTCAATTTTTAGGTTTCACTCTGTTTTCTCCAATATGGATAGATGTAGTTGGAACTCTAATTCAAACACGCTTTGTGCTAGCACCTTGAAACTTGACACAATAAAGTAGTTCTCAGTGCTATCTCTATGGAATGTTTCCTCTTGAAGAAGACCTAAGCAGAGAATGGGGAAAGACACTTTTATTTGAAAGACTTTGAGAAGCGTTCAAAATACTACGAGTTTCCTGAAATCTCAAAGAACATTTTTTCAACCAATCTGGATGATACGTGGTGGTAATGATCAGTACACAAATCCCACTTAGCTTTCCAAATTTGGTTCTTTTAGGTCGAACCGTTCGGTTGCAGTAACAGTTTTAATTTATAGGTTTCACTCTGTTTTCTCCTATATTAATAGATGTAGCTGGAACTCTAACTCAAACACGGTTTGTGATAGCAGCATGAAACTTGACGCAATAAAGTAGTTCTCAGTGTTATCTCTATGGTTAGTTTCCTCTTGAAGTAGGCCTAAGCAGAGACTGGGAATGACACGTTCATTTGAAAGCTTTTGACAAGCTTCCAAAAAACTATGAATTTTCTGAAATCTCAGAAAACATATTTCACCCTAACTTGATGATACTTGGAGGTAATGATCAGTACACAAATCCGACTTAGACCCCCAAATTAAGTTCTTCTAGGTTGAAGAGTTCGTGTGCAGTAACAGTTTCAATTTTCAGGTTTCACTCTGTTTCTCCAATGTGGATAGATGTAGTTGGAACTCTAAGTCAAAAACAGTTTTTGATAGAAGCTTGAAGCTTGACAAAATAAAGTAGTTCTCAGTGCTATCTCTATGGTTTCTTTCCTCTTGAAGTAGCCCCAAGCAGAGACTGGGGAAAAACACTTTCATTTGAAAGCCTTTGACAAGCTTCCAAAAAACTACGAGTTTCCTAAATTTTCAGAAAATATATTTCACCCACTCATGATGATACTTGGGAGTAATGATCAGTACACAAATCACCCTTGGCCCCCCAATTTAAGTTCTTTGAGGTTGAAGAGTTCGTTTGCAGTAACAGTTTCAATTATTAGGTTTCACTCTGTTTTCTCCAATGTGGATAGATGTAGTTGGAACTCTAAGTCAAACACGGATTTTGCTAGAAGCTTGAAGCTTGACAGGATAAAGTAGTTCTCAGTGGTATCTCTATGGTTTGTTTCCTCTTGAAGTAGCCCTAAGCAGAGACTGGGGAATAACACTTTCTTTGAAAGTATTTGACAAGCTTCCAAAAAACTATGAGTTTCCTGAATTCTCTGAAAAAAAAATATTTCACTCAAACATTATGATACGTGGTGGTAATGATCAGTACATAAATCCCACTAGGCCCCCCAAATTTCGTTCTTCTAGGTGGAAGTGTTCGTTTGCAGTAACAGTTTTGATTTTTATGTTTCACTCTGTTTACTCCAATATGGACAGATATAGTTGGCACTCTAAGTCAAACATGGTTTTGCTAGGAGCTTGAATGTTGACACAATAAATTAGTTTTCAGTGCTATCTCTATGGCTTGTTTCCTCTTGAAGTAACCCTAAGCAGAGACTGGGGAATAACACTTTCATTGGAAAGCCTTTGACAAGCTTCCAAAAAACTACAAGTTTCCTGACATCTCAGAAAATACATTTCACCCAATCTTGATTATACTTGGGGTAAATGATCAGAACACAAATCTGACTTGGCCCCCCAAATTTCGTTTTAGTAGGTTGAAGCATTCCTTTGCAGGAACAGTTACGATTTTTAGGTTTCAATATGTTTTCTCCAATATGGACAGATGTAGTTGGAACTCTAAGTCAAACACGTTTTATGTTAGCATCTTGAAGCTTGACACAATAAAGTAGTTCTCAGTGCTATCTCTATGATTTCTTTACTCTTGAAGTAGCCCTAAGCAGAGACTGAGGAATAACACTTACATTTGAAAGCCTTTGACAAGCTTACAAAAATGTACGCATTACTTGAAATCTTAGAAAACATATTTCACCCTAACTTGATGATACTTGGTGGTAATGATTAAATCCAACATGGCCCCCCTAATTTCGTTCTTCTAGTTTGAAGAGTTCGTTTGAAGTAACAGTTTCAATTTTTAGGTTTCACCCTGTTTTCTCCAATATGGATAGATGTATTTGGAACTCTAAGTGAAACACATTTTTTGCTAGCAGCTTGAAACTTGACACAATAAAGTAGTTCTCAGTGCTATCTCTACGGTTTGTTTATTTTTGAAGTAGCACTAAGTAGAGACTGGGGAATAACACTTTCATTTGGAAGCCCTTGAGAAGCTTCCCAAAAACTACGAGTTTCCTGAATTCTCAGAAAAAAAATATTTCACCCAAACTTTATGATACTTGGCGGTAATGATCAGTACACAAATCCCACTTGCCCCCCCAAATTTCATTCTTCTAGGTTGAAGTGTTCGTTTGCAGTAACAATTTTGATTTTTAGGTTTCACTCTGTTTTTTCCAATATGGATAGATGTAGTTGGCACTCTAAGTCAAACATGGTTTTTGGTAGCAGCTTGAAACTTGACACAATAAAGTAGTTCTCAGTGCTATCTCTATGATTTGTTTACTCTTGAAGTAGCCCTAAGCAAAGACTGAGGAATAACACTTACATTTGAAAGCCTTTGACAAGCTTACAAAAACCTATGCGTTTCTTGAAATCTTAGAAAACATATTTCACCCTAACTTGATGATAATTGGAGGTAATGAATAAATCCAACATGGCCCCCCAAATTTCATTCTTCTAGTTTGAAGAGTTCGTTTGAAGTAACAGTTTCAATTTTTAGGTTTCACCCTGTTTTCTCCAATATGGATAGATGTATTTGGAACTCTAAGTGAAACATATTTTTTGCTAGCAGCTTGAAACTTGACACAATAAAGTAGTTCTCAGTGCTATCACTATGGTTTGTTTATTTTTGAAGTAGCACTAAGTAGAGCCTGGGGAATAACACTTTCATTTGGAAGCCCTTGAGAAGCTTCCAAAAAACTACGAGTTTCCTGAATTCTCAGAAAAAAAATATTTCACCCAAACTTTATGATACTTGGCGGTAATGATCAGTACACAAATCCCACTTGGCCCCCCAAATTTCATTCTTCTAGGTTGAAGTGTTCGTTTGCAGTAACAGTTTTGATTTTTAGGTTTCACTCTGTTTTTTTCCAATATGGATAGATTATTTGGCACTCTAAGTCAAACACGGTTTTTGATAGAATTTTGAAACTTGACACAATAAAGTAGTTCTCAGTGCTATCTCTATGGTTTGTTTCCTCTTGAAGTAGACCTAGGCAGAGAGTTTGGAAAAACACTTTCATTTCAAAGCCTTTGACAAGCCTCCAAAAAACTACAATTTTATTAAATCTCAGAGAACATATTTCAACCAATTTTGATGATACTTTGCGGTAATGATCAGTACACAATTCCCACTTGGCCCCCAAAATTTCATTCTTCTACGTTGAAGCATTTGTTTGCAGTAACAGTTTCAATTTTTAGGTTTCACTCTGTTTTCTCCAATATCCATAGATGTAGTTGGAACTCTAAGTCAAACACGGTTTTTTCTAGCATCTTGAAACTTGACACAATAAAGTAGTTCTCTGTGCTATCTCTATGGATTGTTTCTTCTTGAAGTAGCCCTAAGCAGGGACTAGGTAAAAACATTTTATTTGAAAGCCATTGACAAGCTTCCAAAAAAATACGAGTTTCCTGAAATCTTAGAAAATATATTTCAACCAATCTTGATGATATGTGGCAGTAATGATCAGTAGACAAATCCCACTTGGCCCCCCAAATTTCGTTCTTCTAAGATGAAGCATTCATTTGCAGTTACAGTTTTAATTTTTGGGTATCACTCTGTTTTTTCCAATATGGATAGATGTAGTTGGCACTCTAAGTCAAACACGGTTTTGCTAGAAGCTTGAATGTTGACACAATAAATTAGTTTTCAGTGCTATCTCTATGGTTTGTTTCCTCTTGAAGTAGACCTAAGCAGAGACTGGGGAAAAAGCAATTTCATTTGAAAGCCTTTCACAAGCTTCCAAGAAACTACAAGTTCCCTGAAATCTCAGAAAATGTATTTCAACCAATCTTGATGATAATTGGTGGTTATGATCAGTACACAAACCCCACTTGCCCCCCCAAATTTCGTTCTTCTAGTTATATGCATTCATTTACAGTAACAGTTTCAGTTTTAGGTATCACTCTGTTTTCTCCACTATGGATAGATGTAGTCGGAACTCTAAGTCAAACAGAGTTTTGCTAGCATCTTGAAACATGAAAAAAAGGAGTACACAGTGCTCTCTCTATGGTTTCTTTCCTTTTGAAGTAGCCCTAAGCAGAGACTGGAGAAAAACACTTTCATTTGAAAGCCTTTGACAACATTCCAAAAAACCACGAGTTTCCAGAAATATCAGAAAACATATTTACCCAATCTTGATGACACTAAGCGGTAATCATCAGTACTCAAATCCCACTTTGCCCCCTAAATTTTGTTTTTTTTTTAGGGTGAAGTGTTCATTTGCAGTAACTGTATAAATTTTTAGGTTTCACTCTGTTTACTGCAATCTGGATAGATGTAGTTGGAACTCTAAGTCAAACACAATTTTTGCTAGCAGCTTGAAACTTAACACAAATAAGTATTTCTCAGTCCTATCTCTATGGCTTGTTTTTTCTTTTTTTTATTTTATTGTTGGTTGTTCAAAACATTACATAGTTCTTAATATACCATATTTCACAGATTGATTCAAGTGGGTTATGAACTCCCATTTTTACCCCGTATACAGATTGTTATGTCACATCAGTTACATTTCCATTGATTTACAAATTGCCTTTCTAGTGACTGATGTATTCTGCTGTCTATCCCATTCTCCACTATCCCCCCTCCCCTCCCCTCCCCTCCCCTCCCCTTCTCTCTCTCCACCCCCTCTACTATAAATCGTTTCTTCCACTTATATAATTTTTCTCCTACTCCTCCTTTCCTCTTATATGTAATTGTGTATATCCCTTAGGCTCACCTTCCAATTCCATGCAATTTCCCTTAACTCTCCCTTTCCCTCCCGCCTATCATCCCTGTTTAATGTTAATCTTCTTCTTCAGCTCTTCGTCTCTACCCTGTCCTTGGTTACTCCCCTTATATCAAAGAAGACATTTGGCATTTGTTTTTTAAGGATTGGCTAGCTTCACTTAGCATAATCTGTTCTAATGCCATCCATTTCCCTCCAAATTCTATGATTTTGTCGTTTCTTAATGCAGAGTAATACTCCATTGTGTATAAATGCCACATTTTTTTAATCCATTCATCTATTGAAGGGCTTCTAGGTTGGTTCCACAATCTTGCTATCGTGAATTGTGCTGCTATGAACATCGATGTAGCAGTGTCCCTGTAGCATGCTCTTGTTAGGTCTTTAGGGAATAGACCGAGAAGGGGAATAGCTGGGTCAAATGGTGGTTCCATTCCCAGCTTTCCAAGAAATCTCCATACTGCTTTCCAAATTGGCTGCACCATTTTGCAGTCCCACCAACAATGAACAAGTGTACCCATTTCCCCGCATCCTCGCCAGCACTTGTTGTTGTTGGACTTCTTAATGGCTGCCAATCTTACTGGAGTGAGATGGTATCTTAGGGTGGTTTTTTGATTTGCATTTCTCTGACTGCTAGCGATGTTGAGCATTTTTTTGTATTTGTTGATTGATTGTATGTCCTCCTCTGAGAAGAGTGTCTGTTCAGGTCCTTGGCCCATTTCCAATGGTACAGAATAGAAGACACAGTAACCAATCCACAAAACTACAACTATCTTATATTTGATAAAGGGGCTAAAAGCATGCAATGGAGGAAGGATAGCATCTTCAACAAATGGTGCTGGGAAAACTGGAAATCCATTTGCATCAAAATGAAACTGAATCCCTTTCTCTCGCCATGCACAAAAGTTAACTCAAAATGGATCAAGGAGCTCGATATTAAATCAGAGACACGGCGTCTGATAGAAGAAAAAGTCGGCTATGATCTACATACTGTGGGGTCAGGCTCCAAATTCCTCAATAGGACACCCATAGCTCAAGAGTTAACAACCAGAATCAACAAATGGGACTTACTCAAACTAAAAAGTTTTCTCTCAACAAAAGAAACAATAAGAGAGATAAACAGGGAGCCTACATCCTGGGAACAAATTTTTACCCCACACACTTCAGATAGAGCCCTAATATCCAGAGTATACAAAGAACTCAAAAAATTAGATAATAAGATAACAAATAACCCAACCAACAAATGGGCCAAGGGCTTGTTTTTTCTTGAAGTAGTCCTTGGCAGAGCCTGAAGAAAAACACTTTAATTTTAAAGCCTTTGACAAACTTGCAAAAAACTCCGAGTTTCCTGAAATCTCAGAAAACATTTTTTAACCCAAACTTGATGATACTTGGCCGTAATGATCAGTACACAAATCCCACTTGGCCACCCAAATTTCCTTCTTCTAGATTGAAGCGTTCGTTTTCAGTAACAGTTTGAATTGTTAGGTTTCACTCTGTTTTATTTAATATGGATAGATATAGTTGGAACTCTAAGTCAAACACGGTTTTTGCTAGCACCTTGAAACTTGACACAATAAAGTAGTTCTCTGTGCTGTCACTCTGGTTTGTTTCCTCTTGAAGTAGCCCTACACAGAGACTGGGGAAAAACACTATCACTTGAAAGCCTTTGACAAGCTTCTAAAAACTATGAGTTTCCTGAAATCTGAGAAACATACCCAATCCTGATGATACTTGGAGGTAATGAGCAGGACACAATTCAAACTTGGCCCACTAAATTTCGTTCTTCTAGGTTGAAGAGTTCGTTTGCAGTACCAGTTTAAATTTTTAGGTTTCACTCTGTTTTCTCCAATATGGATAGATGTAGTCAGAACTCTAAGTCAAACACGGTTTTTGCTAGCATCTTGAAACTTGACACAAAATAGTAGTTCTCAGTGCTCTCTCTATGCTTTGTTTCCTCTTGAAGTAGCCCTAAGCAGAGACTGGAGAAAAACACTTTAATTTGAAAGCCTTTGACAACCTTTCAAAAAACTATGAGTTTCCTGAAATATCAGAAAACATAATTACCCAATCTTGATGATACTTACCAGTAATGATCAGTACTCAAATCCAACTTGGCCCCCCAAATTTCTTTCTTCTATGTTGACACATTCGTTTTCAGTAACAGTTTGAATTTTTAGGTTTAACTCTGTTTTATTTAATATTGATAGATATAGTTGGAACTCTAAGTCAAACACTGTTTGTGGAAGCAGCTTGAAACTTGAGACAATAAAGCAGTTCTCAGTGCTACCTCTATGGTTTTTTTCCTCTTGAAGTAGCCCTAAGCAGAGACTGGGATAATACACTTTCATTTGAAAGCCTTTGACAACCTTCCAAAAATCTACGAGTTTTCTGAAATCTCAGAAAATATTTTTTCACCCAATCTTGATGATACTTGGCGGTAATAATCAGGACACAATTCCCACATGGCCCCCCAAATTTCGTTCTTTTAAATTGAAGCATTAGTTTTCAGTAACAGTTTAAATTTTTAGGTTTCACTCTGTTTTCTCCAATATGGATAGATGTAGTTCGAACTCTAAGTCAAACACAGATATGGCTAGCAGCTTGAAACTTGTCACAATAAAGCAGTTCTCAGTGCTATCTATGAATTGTTTCCTATTGAAGTAGCCCTAAGCAGAGAATGGGGAAAGACACTTTCATTTGAAAGCCTTTGACAAGCATCCAAAATACTACGAGTTTCCTGAAATCTCAGAAAACATTTTCTCACCAATCTGGATGATACTTAGTGGTAATCATAAGTACACCAATCCCACTTGCCCCCCCCCTTAAAATTCATTCTTCTAGGTTGAGGCATTCGTTTGTAGTAACAGTTTCAATTTTTAGGTTTCACTCTGTTTTCTCCAATATTGATAGATGTAGTTGGAACTCTAAGTCAAACACGGTTTGTGCTAGCAGCTTGAAACTTGACACAATAAACTAGTTCAAAGTGCTATCTCTATGGATTGTTATCTCTTGAAGTAACCCTAAGCAGAGAATGTGGAAAGACACTTTTATTTTAAATTATTTGACAAGCTTTCAAAAACCGAGGAGTTTTCTGAAATCTCAGAAAGCATTTTTTCACCCAATCTGGATGATACTTGGCATTAATGATCAGTAAAAAAATCCCAGTTGGCCCCCCAAATTTCATTCTTTTAGATTGAAGCATTCATTTGTAGTAACAGTTTGAATTTTTAGTTTTAACTCTGTTTTCTCCAATATTGATAGATGTAGTTGGAACTCTAAGTCAAACACGGTTTGTGCTAGCAGCTTGAAACTTGACACAATAAACTAGTTCAAAGTGCTATCTCTATGTTTTTTTTTTCTCTTGAAATAGATGTAAGCAGAGACTTGAGAAAAACACTTTCATTTGAAAGGGGTTTCCAAGCTTCCAAAAACTACGAGTTTCCAGAAATCTCAGCAAATATTTTTTCATCCAATTTTGCTGATACTTGGCGGTAATGATCAGTACACCAAGCCCACTTGGCTCTCCAAATTTCATTCTTTTAGTTTGAAGTGTTCGGTTGCAGTAACAGTTTGAGTTTTTAGGTTTCACTTTGTTTTCTCCAATATTGATAGATGTAGTTGGAACTCTAAGTAAAATACTGTCTTTGGTAGCAGCTTGAAACTTGACACAATAAAGCAGTTCTCAGTGCTACCTCTATGATTTGTTTTCTCTTTAAGTATCCCTAAGCAGAGACTGGGGAAAGACACTTTCATTTGAAATACTTTTAAAGCTTCCAAAACAATACGAGTTTCCTGAAATTTCAGAAAATATTTTTCACCCAATATTGATGATAGTGGCTGGTAATGATCAGTAAACAAATCCCACTTGTCTTCCCAAATTTCGTTCTTCTAGGTTTAACCTTTCGTTTGCAGTAACAGTTTGAATTTTTGGTTTCACTCTGTTTTCACCTATATTGATAGATGTAGTTGGAACTCTAAAGCAAACAAGGTTTTTGGTAGCTGCTTAAATCTTCACACACTAAAGTAGTTCTCAGTCCTCTCTCAATGGTTTGTTTCCTTTTAAAGTCTCCCTAAACAAAGACTGGGGTAAATGATTTTCATTGAAATCCTTTGACAAGCTTCCAAAAAACTATGATTTACCTGAATTCTCAGAAAACATTTTTTCAACTAATCTTGATGATTCTTGGTGGTAATGATCTGTACAATAATCCCACTTGGCCCTACGAATTTCGTTTTTCTAGGTTGAATCATTCCTTTGCAGAAACAGTTTGAATTTGTAGGTTTCACTCTGTTTTCTCCTATATTGATACATGTAGTTGGAACTCTAAAGCAAACACGGTTGTTGTGAGCTGGTTGAGTCTAGACATAGTAAAGTAGTTCTCAGTGCTATCTCTATGATTTGTTTCCTCTTGAAGTAGCCCCAAGCATAGATTGGGGAAAAAAACTTTCATTTATAATCCTTTGACCAGCTTCAAAAAATCTATGAGATTACTGAAATCTCAGAAAACATTTTTTTCAACCAATCTCAATGATACTTGGCGGTAATGAGCACTACACATATCCCACTTGGCCCCCTAAATTTCGTTCTTCTAGGTTAAAGCACTCGTTTTCAGTAACAGTTTGAATTTTTAGGTTTCACTTTGTTTTCTCCTATATGGATAGATGTAGTTGGAACTCTAAGTCAAACACGGTTTGTGCTAGCAGCTTGAAACTTGACACAATAAAGTAGTTCTCAGTGCTATCTCTATCGTTTGTTTTCCCTTGAAGTAGCCCTAAGCACAGACTGGGGAAAAATACTTTCGTTTGAAAGCCTTTGACTAGCTTCCAAAATTCTACGGGTTTCCTGAAATCTCAGAAAACATTTTTTCACCCTATCTTGATGATATTGGGTGGTAATGGTCAGTGCACAAATCCCATCCCCCCCACATTTGTTCTTCTAGGTTGAAGCAGTTGTTTGCAGTAACAGTTTGAATTTGTAGGTTTCACTCTTTTTTCTCCCATATTGATAGATGTAGTTGGGACTCTAAGTAAAACATGATTTTTTCTAGCAGCGTGAAACTAGACACAATAAAGTAGTTCTCAGTGCTAGCTCTATGGATTATTTCCTCTTAAAGTAGCCCTAAGCAGAGACTGAGGAAAAACACTTTCATTTGAAAGCCTTTGACAAGCTTCCAAAAAACTACAAGTTTCCTGAAATCTCAGAAAACGTTTTTTCAACCAATCTTGATGATACTTGGTGGTAATGATCAGTACACAAACACCCTTGGGCCCCTGATTTTGCTCTTCTAGTTTGAAGCATTCGTTTGCAGTAACAGTTTGAATTTTGAGGTTTCATTCTGTTTTCTCTATATTGATAGATGTAGTTGGAACTCTAAAGCAAACACGGTTTTTGCTAGCATCTTGAATCTTGGCCCAGTAAAGTACTTCTCAGTACTATCTCTGTGGTTTGTTTCCTCTTGAAGTAGCCCTAAGCAGAGACTGGGGAAAAAACACGTTCAATTGAAAGCCTTCAACCAGCATCCATAAAACTTCAAGTTTCCTGAAGTCTTACAAAACATTTTTTTCAACCAATCTTGATGATACTTGGTGGTACTGATCAGTACACAAATCTCACTTGGCTCCCCAAATTTTGTTCTTCTAGGTTGAAGCGATCAGTGGAAGTAACAGTTTGTATTTTTAGGTTTCACTCTGTTTTCTCATATATTGATAAATGTAGTTGGAACTCAAAGGAAAAATGGTTTTTGCTAGCTGCTTGAGACTTGACAAAGTAACGTAGTTCTCAGTGGTATCTCTATGGTTTGCTTTCTCTTTAAGTAGCCCTAAACAGAGACTGGGGAAAAACACTTTCATTTGAAATCCTTTTACATGCTTCCAAAAAACAACGATTTTCCTGAAATCTCAGAAAACATTTTTTCAACCAGTCTTGATGATACTGGGAGGTAATGATCAGTACACAACTCCCACTTGCCCCCCCCCCAAATTTTGTTCTTCTAGGTGGAAGCGTTCGTTTGCAGTAACAGTTTGAATTTTAAAATTTCACTCTTTTTTCTCCTATATTCATAGATGTAGTTGGAACTCTAAAGCAAATACGGTTTTTGCTAGCTGCTTGAACTTGACACAGTAATGTAGTTCTCAGTGCTATATTGATGGTTTGTTTCCTATTGAAGTACCCCTAAGCAGAGACTGGGGGAAAAAAAACTTTCCTTTGAAAGACTTTGACAGGCTTCCAAAAAACTGCGAGTTTCCTGAAATCTCAAAAAATATTTTTTTCAACCAATCTTGATGATACTGGCTGGGAATGATCGGTACACAAATCCCACTTGTCCCCCACAAATTTCCTTCTTCTAGGTTGAAGCGTTTGTTTGCAGTAACAGTTTGAATTTTGAAGTTTCACTGTGTTTTCGCCTATATTGATAGATGTAGTTGGAACTCTAAGTCAAACATAATTTTTGCTAGCTGCGTGAAACTTGACACAGTAAAGTACTTCTCAGTGCTCTCTGAATGGGGTTTTTCCTCTTGAAGTATCTCTAAACAGAGACTGGGGTAAAACACTTTAATTTAAAAGCATTTGAAAAGCTTCCAAAAAAGCTACGATTTTCCTGAAATGTCAGAAAACCTTTTTTCAACCAATCTTGATGATACTTGCCTTTAATGATCAGTACACAAACCCACTTGGGCACCCAAATTTTGTTGTATTAAGTTGAAGCGTTCATTTGCAGTAACAGTTTGAATTTTTAGTTTTCAATCTTTTTTCTCATATATTGATAGATGTAGTTGTTACTCTTAATCAAACATGGATTTTGCTAGCTGCTTGAAATTTGACACAATAAAGTAGTTCTCAGTGTATCTCTATGGTTTGTTTCCTCTTGACGTAGTCCTAAGTAGAGACTGGGGAAAAACACTTTCGTTTGAAAGCCTTTGACAAGCTTCCAAAAATCTACAAGTTTCCTGAAATTTCAAAAAACATTTTTTCAACCAATCTTGATGATACTGGATGGTAATGATCAGTACACAACTCCCACTTGGTCCCCCAAGTTTCGTTCTTCTAGGTTAAAGAGTTCGTTTGCAGTAATGTTTGGGATTTTGAGGTTTCACTCTCTTTTCTCCAATATTGATAGATGTATTTTGATCTCTAAGTCAAAAATGGTTTTTGCTAGCGGCTTGAAACTTGACACAATAAACTAGTTCTCAGTGCTATCTCTATGGATTGTTTCCTCTTGAAGTAGCCCTATGCAGAGACTGGGGAAAAACCCTTTCATTTAAAACCTTTGACAAGCTTCCAAAAAGTAAGAGTTTCCTGAAATCTCAGAAAATATTTTTTCACCCTATCTTGATGATACTTGGCGGTAATGATCAGTACATAAATCCCACTCTGCCCCCCAAATTCCGTTCTTCTAGGTTGAAGCTTTCATTTGCAGTAACAGTTTGAATTTTGAGTTTTCACTCTGTTTTCTCCTATATTGATAGATGTATATGGAACTCTAAATCAAACACATTTTTTGCTAGCTGCTTGAAACTTGACACACACTAACTCTAAACCCAACCCTAATTCTAACTCTAAAACCTACCTGAACCCTACCTTGAACCCTAAACCTGAACCTAACCCTATCGCAAACACTAACTCTAACCCTTACTATAACCCTTACCCTAAAAATTTTCCTAACCCTAACTGTAAACTTAATCTTAACTGTAAACCTAATCTGTAACTCTACCCCATACACTAATCCTAACCCAAACATAACCCTAACTGTAAAACTAACCCTAAACTTAACCATAAACCTGCATCTTACCATAACACTAACCCCAAACCTAACCTTAACACAAACCCTAACACTAACACACATCCTAACATTAACCCTAATAGAAACCCTAACTTTAACCCTTGCCCTAACACAAACCTTAACCCTAACTATAACACTAACTTAATCCTAAGTCTTATCCTTGCCTAATCCTAACCCCAACCATATTTCTATAACTAACATTAACCCTAAACCAAGCCTAAACTAATACTAACCCAAAACCTAACCCTAACTGTAACCACATCACTAAAATTACCTCTAACCATAACCATAACGATAACACTAACCTAACCCCAATCCTAACGCTAAATCTAACCCTAATGTTAACCCGAACGCTAAACCTAATCCTAACACTAAACCTAAACCTAACTCTTACTCTAACTAAAAAACTAACCCTAACCCTAAACTGAACCCTAACCCTAACCGTATCACAAACACTAACTCTAAACCTAACACTAATGCTAACCCTAAGCCTAACCCTAAATCTAACCATAACCCTAAATGTAACCCTATCTTAACTCTAACCCTAACCCTAACCCTAAATATAAAACTAATCTTAACTGTAACCCTAAAATTAACCCAAACTGTAACCCTAATACAAACCCTAAAACTAACCCTAACACTAAATGTAACCCTAAACTAACCTTAACTGTAACAAAAATCCTAACCCTAACCTTAACCCTAAAAATAAACCTAACTCTAACCCTAACCGTAACACTAAACCTAACACTAAATCTTACCCTAACCCTAACCCTAACCTGAACACTAACCCTAAACCTAACACTTACCAAACCCTAACCTTAACCCTATCCCTTATCTTAAATTTAACCCTAATCCTAACCTTAATCCTAACAGAAATTCTAACCTAACCCTAAACCTAAACCTGTCCTAACCATAACCCTAACCCTAACAGTAACCTTAACCCTGACTCTAACACTCAACTAATCCTAACCCTAAACCTAACCTTGTCCCTAACTTTAACACTAACCCTTAACCAAACTATAACCCAAACCCAAACACTAACACTAACCCTAAGGTTAACTCTAACATTAACCCTAACCCTTACCCTAACCCTAGCCCTACCTCTGACCCTATTCCTTACCCTAAGCCAAATCCTCATTCTAATGCTACCCTAGTCCTAACCATAATTCTTAGCCTTCTTCAAAACCTAACTCTATTAGGAGTCCTACACATAGCCCTCATTCTAGCTCTAAACCTAACCCTAACCCTGACCCTTATTCTGACCCTAACACTAACCCTAGATATAAACCTGACCCTATCCCTAAACCAAACCCTAACACTACCTCTACCGGTAATCCTATACCTAAACCTAACAGAAACACTAGCACTAGACAAACCGAATTTTTAATACAGCCCTAAACAAAAACGTAGCATTAAGCCCTACAATAATCCTTAAACTAACGTAAAGACTAAAACTCTCACTAGACCAAACGGTAGTCCTAATTGTGGCTCTAAACTTAAAACTAACCCTAACCCCACAATGAGCCTTAATCTAATAGAAACCTTAGCTCTAAAACTTATCCTAAACCAAAACCTAACCCTAACACTAGACTTATCTATTACCCTTACCCCCAAACTAGCCATAACCATATCCCTTGCTCTTACATTATCCAAGCCCCAATGTTAGCCCTAAACATCACACAAAACCTATCCCTTATCCTAGTCCTAAACCTAGCCCTAATCATAACACTAACCACAACCTTAGACCTAACCCTAATGCTAACCCTCACCCTACCCTAACCCTAGATCAAACTCTAGTCCTCAGCCTAAAGATAAAACTAAACCTAAACCTAACACTAGCCTTGACTCAAAACCTAATCCTCACCCTATCCCTATCCCTAGCTCAAATACCTACACTTACCCTAACCTAACCCTAACATTAACCCTAGGCCTAACCCTAACCCTAACCCAAATCCTAACTTTAACCCTAGCCCTAACCTTAGTCCTAACCCTATACATTTCCTAAAGAAATGCCTAACCCAAATGCTAACACTAGGTCTAACAATAATCCTATCATTAACACTAACCCTATCCATTACTCTAAAACTAAGCAGAACCATAAACCTAATTCTATCCGTTACCCAAACCCTACCCAAACCCACCGCTAATTCAAGCATAAACCCTAATACTTAATCTAAACCAAACCGTACTCTGACACTGACCCTAACAATATACCTGGTTCTAACATTGACCCTTACCGTACACCTAAACCTTACAATAGACATAGCCATAACCTAACACTAAAACTAATACTAACCATAAACTTAAACTTGACAATAGTCATAGCCCTAATCCTAATCTTAACACAAACCTAACAGAAATCCTAACACTAAACCCTAACCATAACACAAACCCTAATCCTAAACCTAACCAGAACACTAATGCTAACCCTAACCCTAACCAAAAACCTAACACTAACCATAACATTAAATCTAACCCTAACACAAACCCTGAGCCTAGCCCTAAACTTAGTCTTAATCCTAACCCAAAACCTAACCTTAGTCCTAACCCTAATTCTAACCCTTGCCCTAGCCCTCAAGCTAACTATAACCCTATCTCTTTCCCCAAACCTAATCCTAACCCTAAAAATAACCCTAACCCTAGGCCTAACCCTAACAATAACCCTAGCTCTAATCCTAGTACTAATTTAGCCATAACCCTAACCCTACCCCTAACCTTAGCCCAAAGACTAACTTGAACTCTCAACTTAACCCTATTTCCAGTTCAAACCTATCTGTTACCATAACCCTAACACTAGACCTAAACTTAGCCCTAAGCCTAGCCATAGACCGAAACCTAATTCTAACCATAACAATAAATCTAAGCCTAAATGTTACCCTACCATTAGCCCTTACACTATCACTAATCATAAAATTAGCCCTAATCCTAGGCCTAGTTCTAAAACAAAACTGAGCCATAACTCCATCCCTAACCCTACCTAACCTTATACTTAGACCTGACATTAGCCCTATCCCTAGCCCTAATCCTAGTTCAAAACCCATCCTTAATTTTTACCCTGATCATAACCCCAGCCCTATCCCTAATTTTATCCCTTGCCCTAGCACTAAACATAGCTGTAACATCATACCTTACCATAACACTAACGCTAACCTTAACACTAGACCTAAACCTAGGCCTAAACCTAACACTAACCCTAGCACTAATCCTAGCCCTAATTTATGCCTAACACTAAACCTAACCCTATCTCTATCCCTAAGACTAAATCTTACTCTTGCCCTAGCCCTATCCCTAGTTCTAAACCTATCCCTTACCATAACCCAAAACCTAGCCCTATCCCTAGCCCCAACCTTAGCCCTAATATTAGCCCTACGCCTAAAGCTGAATCAAACACAAAACTTAAGCCTAAATCTCACCCTAACACTAGCCCTGTCCCTAATGCTAATTGGAAAACTAGCCCTAACCCTAACTTAGCCCTAAAACAAAACTAAGCCATAAACCTAACCCTAACTCTTAACCTAAACCAAACACTAACCCTAAACCTAGCTCTAAACCTTGCCATAATTTGAGTGCTAAACCTAACCCTAGGAATAACTCTGACCCTGACTCAGATAATAATACTAACCCTAGCTTTAAACATTGCCTTAATTCTAAACCAAGAAGTATCCATAATCAGAAATTAAGTTCTTTCATTAGCCATAGCCCTAATGCTAACACATATCCTAGTGCTAATCTGAGCCCTAACCCTAGGTTTAACTCTAAGATTAACCCTAACCCTAACCCTATCCCTATCCCTATCCCTAATCCTAACCCTATCTCTAATCCTATCCCTTACCCTAAGCCAATCCCTCACCCTAATGTTACCCTAGTCCTAACACTAATCCTTAGCCTATCCCAAACCCTAACTCTATTACTAGTCCTAACCCTAGGCCTCAATTTAACTCTAGACCTAACCCAAACCCTTACCCTTATTCTGACCCTAACACTAACCCTAGATCTAGACCTGACACTAACTCTAAACCGGACCCTAACTCTACCCCTACCAATAAACCTATACTGAAACCTAACGGTAACACTAGCACTAGACCAAACCTAATCATAAATAGAGTCATAAATCTAGCCCTAGCGCTAAACACAAACCTTGAACTAAATCTAACCATAACCTTTAACCTAACACAAAGACTAACCATATCCATAGACCAAATGCTATTCCTAATTCTGGCCCTAACCTTAACCCAAACACTGATGCTAACACAAACCGTAGCTCTAAACCTTATCCTAACCCAAAATCTAACCCTAACATTAGACTTATTCATAACCCTAACCCTAAAATTAGCTCTTACATTACCCATAGCCCTAATGCTAGCCATAAACATCACACAAACCTAGCCCTTATCCTAGCCCTAATTGTAACCCTAACAATAACTCTAGACTTAACCCTAATTCTAATCCTAGCCCTAAACCTAGCTTAAACTCTAAACTTTTTCCTAATCATAAAACTAACCTTAACCCTAATCCAAGCCCTGACTCTAACCCAGCCCTCGCCCTAGACCCAAACCTAGTTCAAACCCTAATACTTACCCTAAACCTAACCCTGACACTAACCCTAGGCCTAAACCTAACCCTAGCCATAATTGTAACCTTAACACTAGCATTAACCTTAGCTCTAATTCTATTCATTACCCAAAAGATAAGCCTAATTCAAATGTTAACCCTAGGTCTAACGCTAACCCTATCACTAACAGAATCCTATCCATTACTCTGACATTAGCCCTGAAACTAACCCTATCCATTACCCACATCCTAAACCGAAACCTAATGCTAATACAAGCCTTAACCGTAAACATTAACCTAAACCAAACCATACCGGGACCCTGACCCTAATAAAATGCCTAGCTCTAAACTTGACCCTCACCCTAAACCTAACTCTTACACTAGACCTAGCCATAACCTAACCATAAAACTACCACTTTCTTTGATTCTAAACCTGACATTAGCCCTAGCCCAAACACATACCCTCATCCTGGCACTAAACCTAGCATTAATCTTAACCTGAAACCTAACCCTAGCCCTAAATCAAATTCTAACCCAAAACCTAGCTCTAAACCTAGCTATAACCCCATCCCTTCCACTAAATCTAACCCTAACCCTAACTCTACCATAACTCTATCCCTAACCCTAACTTTAACCCTAGTGCTAATACTAGCCCTAATTTAGCCCTAACCCTAAACCTACCCCTAACCCTAGCCCAAAGAATAACCCTAATCACAGCCCAGTCCTATTTCTATTTCTAACCCTATCTGTTACCATAACCCTAACACTAGCCCTAATCTTAATCCTAATGCAGGCCTAACCCTAAACCTAGATCTAACCATAACAATAAATGTAAGCCTAAATCTCCTTCTACCACTAGCCCTAAGAATATCTCTAATCCTAAAACTAGCCCTAACCCTAGCCCTAGCTCTAAAACAAAACTGAGCCATAGCCCTAACCCTAACCCTAGCCAAAAGGTAACACTAGTCCTGACATTAGCTCAATCCCTAATTTTTACCTTAACCCTAACACAAAACCTAACCCTCCACCTAGACTTAATCCTAGCCCTAATTCAAGTCCTATCCCTATCACTGATCAGTAACACTAATCCTGACTCTGACCCTAACACTAAGCCTTACTCTAATCATCTCCCTAAACCTAAACCTAATCTGAACACTAGATCTTGACCTAGTCCTAATGCTATCTCTGTAACTAACCTTAATCTTAACTCTACTTCTTACAATAGCCATAGTTCTAACTTATCCCTAACCTAAACCAAAACCTAGCCTTGATCTGACCCCTAAGTCTAACCCTAGCTCTATCACTTAACCTAAACCTAACCTGAAATTAAACCTTGAACTAACCCAAACCATGGCCTTAATCCTAAACATAACCCTAGACCTAAACCTAGCTCTAATCTTACTTATTACCCTAACCATATCCCTAACTGAATTCTAACCCTAGGCCTAAAATTAATCATAGCTCTAACCTATCAATAACCCTAGCCATAACTGTAGCTCTAATCCTATCCATTACCCTAATCATAACCCTAACTGAATTCTATCCTTAGGCCTAACCTTAACACTTTCCCTAACCCTAAGGCTGTCCACTACCCTAAACCTACAATGAACTCTAAACCTAACCATATCTATTACCCTAACCCTAATACTAACCCTAATGCTAATTTGGCACCTAACCCTAAACCTTAACCTAACACATACCCTAACCCCGATTCCGACCCTAATAATACCCTAGCTGCAAAGCTGATCCTAACACTCAACCTAACCCTTACAATAGATTTGGCTATAAACCTAACCCTAAAACTATCCCTAACCATAACCCTAGACCTGACATTAGCCCTAGCCATAATCCTAGCCCTAACCCTAACACAAATCCTGGCCCTAGTCCTAGCACTAAGCATAGCCTTAATCCTAACAATAACTTTAACCCTAGCCCTATCCATAATTTTATCCCTTGACTAGCCCAAAACGTAGCTGTAACATCATACCTTACCCTAACCCTAACACTAAACCTAGGCCTAAACCTAACACTAATCCTAGCACCAAACCTAGCCCTAATTTAACCCTAACCCTAAACCTAACCCTAGCCCTAAGAACAACTTTCTCACACTAGCTCTATCCCTAGTTCTAAACCTATCCCTTACCATAACCCAAACTCTAGCCCTATCCCTAGCCCCAAATTTAGCCCTAAACTTTGCCATATCCCTAAACGTGAATATAACCCAAACCTTAAGCCAAAATCTTACACTAACACTAGCCCTGTCCCTATTGCTAATTGGAAAACTAGACCTAACCCTAACCTAGCCCTAAAACAAAACTGAGCCATGATCCTAACACTAACCTTTAACCTAAACCAAACACTAGCACTAAACCTATCCCTAAATTTTCCCATAATTTGATTACTAAACCTAAACCTATGAGTAACCCTGACCCTGAGTCGGATCCTAACACTAACCATAGCTCTATATATTGCCCTAACACTAACCCTAGAACTAGCACTAAAATGACACCAAGTTTTTTCATTAGCCATAGCCTTGAAGCTAACACAAATCCTAGCACTCATCCAAGCTCTATACCTAGGCTTAACCCTAAGAATAACCCTAACCCTAACCCTAGCCCTAAAGCTATCCCTAACCATAATCCTACCTCTAAACCCATCCCTTTCCCTTTCCCTAAGCCAAATCCTCAACCTAATGTTACCTAGACCTAACCCTAATCCTTAGCCTACCCCAATCCCAAACTCTATTACTAGTCCTAACCATAGCCTTCATCTAGTTGTAACTCTAACCCAAACCCTGACCCTTGTTCTGACTTTAACACTAACCCTAGAACTAAACTTAACACTAACCCTAAATCGGACCCTACCCAAACCCCTACAAGTAAACCTGTACCTAAACCTAACAGTAACAATAGCACTAGGGCAAGCATAATTCTAAATATAGTCATAAATCTAGCCCTATCCCTAAACAAAAACTTTGCACTAGCCCTAAAAATAACCCTTAACCTAACCCAAGGACTAACCCTATCAATAGTCCCAACTCTAGCTCTAACTCTAATTCTGGCCCTAACTCTAACCCTAACCCTAATCCTAGCTGATTGCCCTAATGCTATCCATAAACAGCACACAAACCTAGCCTTAACCTAGCCCTTAACCTAGCCCTAATACTAACCCTAACCATAACCCTAGCCCTGACTCTTACCTAACCATCGCCCTAACCCTAATTGTAGCTCATATCCTAACAATTACCCTAAACCTAACCCTGACACTAACCCTAGGCCTAAACCTTACCCTAGCCCTAATCCTAACCTTAAACCTAGCACTAAACTTACCTCTAACCTTATCCATTAACCAAAAGACAAGCCTAACTCAAGTGCTAATCCTAGGCTTTATGCTAACTCTATCACTAACACTAACCCTCTCCATTGCTCTAAAATTAACTTGAACCCTAAAACTAATCCTATCCATTTCCCTACTTCTAACCCTAACCCTAACGCTAATTCAACCCTTAACTCAAAACCTTAAACTAAACCAAACCCTACCCGACCCTGACGCTAAAAATACACCTAGCTCTAAACCTGACCCTTACCCTAAACATAATCCTTACACTAGACCTAGCCATAACCTAACTCTAAAACTATTGCAAAACAAAACCCTAGACCTGACATTAGCCCTAACCCGAATACTAGCCCTAGACCTGACATTAGCCCTATCCCTAATACTAGCCCTGGCCCTAACACAAACCCTCAAACCGAACCCTAAAGGAAGCCTTAATCATAATCCAAAAACTAACCTAGCCATAACTGTAATTCTACTCTCGCCCTACCCCTAATGCTAAGGCTCACCCTAGCCCTAACCCTAGTTCAAACTCTAATCCTTAGTCTAAGCATAACCCTAACCCTAAACCTAACCCTAGACCTGACTCAAAACCTAAACCTCACCCTAGGCCTAACCCTAGCTCAAATGCCAACACTTACCCTAAACCTAATCCTAACATTAACCCTAGGCCTAACCCTAACCCTAATCTTAAATTTAACCTTAAGCATAGCCCTAACTTTAGCTGTAACCCTATCCATTACCCTAAAGTTAAGCCTAACCCAAATGCTATCCCTAGGCCTAACAATAACCCTATCACTAACACTGACCCTATCCATTACTCTAAACAGGAACCATAAACCTAATTCTATCCATTACCCTAACCCTAACCCACAGCTAATTCAAGCATTAACCCTAAATCTTAACCTAAACCAAACCCTAACAGGACCCTGACACTAATAATACACCTAGCTCTGAACCTGACCCCTACCCTAAACCTAACCCTTATACTAGACACAGCCATAACCTAACATTAAAACTAATACTAACCATGAACCTAGACCTGACATTAGCCCCAACCTCAATCCTAACACAAACCCTCAGCTTAACCTTAAACCTAGACTTAACCCTAACCCAAATCCTAACCTTAGTCCTAACCCTAATTCCAACCCTTGCCCTAGCCTTAAAGCTAGCTATAACACTATCCCTTTCCCTAAACCTAATCCTAACCCTAACCCTAACACTAACCCTAACCCTAGGCCCAATCCTAACACTTCCCTAGTGCTAATCTTAGCCCTAATTTAGCCCTAACCCTAAACCTACCCCTAACCCTAGCCCAAAGACTAACTCAAAATCTTGCCCTAGACTATCTCTAGTTCTAACCCTATCCATTACCATAACGCTAACACTAGCCCAAATCTTAGCCTTATCCCTAGCCATAGACCTAAATGTAGATCTAATTATAACAATAAATCTGAGTCATAAATAAATAAATCTAAGCCTAAATTTCACCCTACCACTAGCCCTAACACTATCCCTAATCATAAAACTAGCCCTAACTGTAGTCCTAGTTCTAAAACAAAACTGACCCATAGCCCTATCTCTAACCCTAACATAATCTAAACCCTAGACCTGACATTAGTCCTATCCATAGATCTAATCCTAGTTCTAAGCCTAGCCTTAATCCCACCCCTATTTTAACCCTAGCCCTAACCCTAATTTTGACCCTTGTCCTAGCACTAAACATGGCTGTAAGATCATACCTTACCCTAACCCAAATTCTAACCCTAACCCTACCCCTAAACCTAGGCCTAAATCTAAAACTAACCCTAGCACTATTCCTAGCCCTAATTTAGCCCTAACAGTAAACCTAACCCTATCCCTATCCCTAAGACTAACTCTAACTCTCTCCCTAGCCCTATCCCTAGTTCTAAACATATCCCTTACCATAACCGAAAAGCTAGGCCTATCCCTAGCCCCAAACTTAGCCCTAACCTTCGCCCAAGGCTTAAACCTGGATCTAAAACTAAAATTAAGTATAAAACTCACCCTAACACTAACCCTAACCCTAATGCTAATTGAAAAACTAGCCCTAAATCTACCCTAACCCTAAAACAAAACCGAGCCATATCCCTAAACCTTAACCAAAACCAAACCCTAAAGCTACACCTAGTCCTAAACCTAGCCCTAATTTTAGTCCTAACCCTAACCCTAGAAATAACTCTGACACTACCTCGGCCCCTAACTCTAACCCTAGCTCTCAACATTGCCCTAACACTAACACTAGAACTAACCCTAAACAGAAACCTAGTTCTTACATTAGCCGTAGCCCTAATGATAACACAAATTCTAGCCCGAATCTGAGACCTAACCATATTTTTAACTCTAACACTAACCCTAACCCTAGCCCTAAACCTAACCCTAACACTAACCCTACCTTAAACCCTATCCCTTTCCCTAATTCAAACCCTAACCCTAATGCTACCATAGTCCTAAAATTAATCCTTCACCTACCCCAAACCTTAACTCTATTACTAGTCCTATCCTAGCCCTCATTCTAGTTCTAAACCTAACCATAACTCTGACCTTTATACTGACCCTAACACAAAGCTAATGCTAGGTGTAACGCTAACCCTATCGCTAACACTAACCCTATCCATTACTCTAAATCGAACCTGAACCCTAAACCTAATACTATTCATTACCCTGTCCATAACCCTAACCCTAAAGCTAATTCAATCCTTAACCCTAAAACTTAACTTAAACCAAACCCTACCCAGACTCTGACCCTAATAATACACCTAGATTTAAACCTGACCCTTACCTAAACCTAACCCTTGCACTAGACCTAGCAATAACCTAACCCTAAAACTAACACTAACCATAAATCTAGACCTGACATTAGCCCTATCACTAATCCTAGCCCTAGCCCTAACAAAAACCCTCATCCCGGCACTAAACTTAGCCTGAATCCTAACCCTAGCTCTAACCCTAATTCTAACCCTCACCCTAGCCATAAACCTAGCTATAACCCCACCCCTTCCCCTAAACCTAATCCTATCCCTTGGCCTAACACTAACCCTAACCCTAGCCCTAAATATAGCCCTAATTTAGCCCTAACCCTAAACCTAACCCTAACCCTAGCCCTAAGACTAACTCTAACTCTCACCCTAGCCCTATATCTAGTTCTAACTTTATCCGTTAATAACCCTTACACTAGCCCTAAACTTAGCCCTAAACATAGCCATAGCCCTAAACATATATCTAACCATAACAATAAATCTAAGCCTAAAAATCACCACACAACTAGCGCTAACACTATCACTAATCCTAAAGTAGCCCTAGCTGGAAAACAAAACTGTGACAAAGCCCTAATGCTAACCATAACCAAAGCATAATCCTAGACTTGACATTAGACCTATCCCTAATTCTTATCCTTACCCTTACAGAAATCCTAACCCTACACCCAGCCGTAACCCTAGCCCTAATTTGAGTCTATCCCTAACTCTGATCAGTAACACTGATCCTGACTCTGAAGGTAACATGAACCCTATCTCTAATGATCACCCTAAACCTAAATATAATCTACACACTAGATTTAGACATAATGCTAAATTTAAAACTAGCCCTAATCATAACCCTAGTTCTAACATTAGCCCTAGTCCTAAATAGACTTACCCTAATTCAAAACCTAGACCTAATCAGAGCTCTAACCCTGGGTTTAACCCTAACCCTAACCCAAACCCTGGCCCTAATATTAACCTAAAGCTAACAATAAACCTAAACCTTGTCCTAATCCAAAATCTAACCCAAATCATAGCCCTAATCCTAACCATAATCCTAGCCCTATCTCTAGCTCTAATCTTATCCATTACCCTAACCATAACGCTAACCACATTTTATCCCTAGACATGACCCTAACCATAGCCCTACCTAACCATAACCCTAGTCTTAACTGTAGCCCTAATCCAATCTATTACCCTAAACATAACCCTAGCCGAATTCTATCCCTAGGTCTAAAACTAACCCTATCCCTAAACCAATACCTGTCCATTACTCTAAATCTAACCTTAACCCTAAACTTAACCATATCCATTACCCTAACCCTAACACTAACCCTAATGCTAATTTGAGCCCTAAACCTAATCCTTAACCTAACTCATACCCTAACCCTGACTCTGACCTTAATAATACCCCTAGCTGTAAACCTGACGCTAACCTTCAATCTAACACTGACAATAGACCTGACCATAATCCTTAGCCTAAAAATATCCCTAACCATAACCCTAGACGTAACATTAGCCCTATCCCTAATCCTAGCCCTAAACCTAACACAAATCCTAGCCCTAATCCCATCCCTAAGCCTAGCCTTAATCCTAACCCTAACATTAACCCTAGCCCTAACCATAATTATATGCTTTGCCCTAGCCCTAAATGTAGATGTAACATCATACCTTACCCTAACCCTAATGCTAACCCTAACCCTAGCCCTAAACCTAGGCCTAAACCTACAACTAACATAGCTCTAATCTAGACCTAATTAGCCATAACCCTAATCCTAACACTATCCCTAGCCTTAAGACTAACTCTAACTTTCACCCTAGCCCTATCCCTAGTTCTAAACCGATCCCTTACCATACCCAAACCCTAGCCCTAGCCCAAGCCCAATCCTAGCCCTAACCTTCACCCTAGCCCTAAACCTGGATCTAACCCTAACATTAAGCCTAAAGCTCACTCTAATATTAGCCCTAACCCTAAATCTAATTGGAAAACTAGCCCTAACAGTACCCTAGCCCTAAAACAAAATTGAGCCCTAACCCTAACTCCAACCCTTAACCTAAACCAAACGCTTACACTACACCTAGCCCTAAACGTAGCCCTAATTTGAGTCCTAACCCTAACCCTAGAAGTAACCATGACCTTTACTTGGACCATAACAGTAACCCTACCTCTAAACATTGCCCTAGAGCTAACCCTAGAACTAGCCCTAATCAGAATCCTAGTTCTTTCCTTAACTGTAGCCCTAATGATAACACAAACACTTGCCCTATTCTGAGGCATAAACCTAGGTATATCCCTAAATCTAACCCTAACCCTAATCCAACCCGAACTCTACCTCTAACCCTATCCCTTACCCTAAGCCAAACCCTCAACCTAATGCTACCCTAGTCCTAAAAATAATCCTTAGCCTACCCAAACCCTATCTCTATTACTAGTCCTAACCCTAGCCCTCATTCTAGCTCTAATCCTAACTCTACCCCTGACCTTTATTCTGACTCTAACACTAACCCTAGGTCTAAACCTGACACTAACCCTAAAGCACACCCTAACCCTACCCCTACTGGTAGACCTATACCTAAACCTAACAGTAACACTAGAAATAGACCAAACCTAATCTTAAATAGAATCATAAATCTAGCCTTAGCCCTAAGCAAAAACCTAGCACTAGCCCTAACGATAACCATTAACCTAATGTAAAGACTAACTCTATCCCTAGACCCAATGCTAGTCCTAAATCTGGCTCTCACCCTAAACCTAACCCTAACCCGAACAATGACAATTACCCTAGCTCTAAATCTTATTCTAACCCAAAACCTAACTAGATCACTAGACTTATCCATAACAATAACCCTAAAACTAGCCATAACTTTATCCCTACATCTTACATTACCCATAGCCCTAATGATAGCCATAAACCTCACACAAAAGTAGCCCTGATCCTAGCCCTAAACCTAGCCCTTATTGGAACCCTACCATAAGCCTAGACCTAACTGTAACCCTAACCCTAATTCTAGCTCAAACTCTAACCTTAATCTAAACATAACCCTAACCCTAACCCTAACATTACCCCTGACTCTAACCCTAATCCTCACGCTAGCCCTAATCCTAGCTCAAACGCTAACACTTACCCACAACCTAACCCTGGCAAGAACTCTAGGACTAACCCTAACCCTAATCCTAATTCTAACCTTAACCCTAGCCCTTACCTTAGCTCAAACCCTATCCATTACCCTAAAGATAAGCCTAAGCCAAATGCCAACCCTAGGCCTAACGCTAACACTATTGCTAACACTAACCCTATTCAGTACTCTAAATCTAACATGAACGCTTAACCTAACCCTATCAATTATCCTAACCTGAACCCTAACCCTATCCCTAATGCTAATTCAAGCCTTAACCCTAAATTTTAACCTAAACCAAACCCTACATGAACCTTGACTCTAATAATACACCTAGCTTTAAACCTGACCCTTAACCTAAACCTAACCCTTACACTAGACCTAGCTATAACCTAACCCTAAAACTTACCATAACCATGAACCCAGAACTGACATTAGCCACAGCCCTAATCCTAGCCCTAACCCTAACACAAACAATATTCCTCATTTTAGGCCTATACCTAGCCTTAATCCTAACCCAAACCCTAACTCTATCCCTATCTCTAATTTTAAGACTCGCCCTAGACCTGAAGTTAGGTATAACCCCATCCTTTCCTCTAACCTTATCAATAACCCTAACACAAACACTAACCATATCTCTAGCTTAACCATAGGCCTAACCCTAACACTAACCCTAGCACTAATCCTAGCTGAAATTTAGCCAGAACCCTAATTCTAACCCTAACCTTGGCCTAAGTCTAACTCTAACTCTCCCCCGGACCTATTTCTAGTTTGAACCCTATCCATTACAATAATCCTAACACAAGCCCTAACCTTAGCCCGAACCCTAGCCCTAGACCCTACCCTAGATCTAACCATAACTCTACATTTGAACCTAACCCTAAGCCTAATCCTCAACCTACCACTAGACCTAACACTATTGCTAATCCGTCATAACCCTAGCCTTATCCCTTAAACAAACCGGACCATTGTCCTAACCCTAAATGTTAACTTAAACCAAAACCTAACCCTAAACCTAGCTATAATCTTCTACCTCTATTTCATGTCCTAGTCCTAAAATTAACCCTGACCCTGACTTATATTCTAACACTAACCTTAATTCTAAATATCATACTAACCCTAAAGATAGTGCTAACACTAGATCTAGACCAAATACTATCTCTAATCATTACCTCAGTTTTTATATTACCTATAGCACTAACCCTAACCCTAAACCTAACAGAAAAACTAGCCCTAATCTGAGCCCTAACCCTAGAAGCAAATGTAAACCTAAATCTAACCCTAGCCCTAACCCTAACACTAACCCTAGGCCTCAACCTAGCTCTAACTCTATCACTTACCCTAAGCCAAACCCTATCCATAATGCTAACCTTAGTCCTAATCCTAATCCATAGCCTAATCCAAATCCTAACCCTATTACTAGTCCTATCCCTAGCCCTCATTCTAGCTCTAACCCTTACTCAAATCCTTACCCTAACACAAACCCTCAAACTAAATCTGACCCTAACCCTAAACCGAACCCTAAAACTAGCCCTAGCCCTCATTCTAGCTCTTACCCTTACTCAAATCCTTACCCTAACACAAACCCTCAGTCTAAATCTGACCCTAACCCTAAACCGAATCCTAAAACTATCCCTACCAGTAAAATTATACCTAAAACTAAGCCTAACAGATGCTCTAGACCTAAGCCTAATCCTAAACATAGAAATAATTCTAGACCTAGACCTTAAAATATTTTGAGGCCTAGCCCTAACATAATCCTTAGCCAGAAGCAAACATTAACCCTATCCCTAGGCCTAAAACTAGTCCTAATTCTGGCTTTCATCCTAAACATAACTGTAACCTGAACACTGACCCTAACACTAACACTAAACCTAGCTCTAAACCTGAACTTAATTCAAAATCTAAACTTAATACTAGACATAGCCATAACCCTAATCCTAAAACTAGCTCTAATCAAAACCCTAGATCTTACATTACACATAACATTAACCCTGGGCCTAAACCTAACACAAAACCTAACCCAAATCTGAGGCCTAACCCTACCCTAAGCATAACCATAATCCTAAATGTAGCCCTAACCCTAACCCTAGCCTTAGAAATACCCTAGCTCAAATCCTAACCCTTAGCCTAAACATAACCCTAGCCCTATTCGTAAACATAAACCTAGCCCTAGCCCTAATCCTAATCTTAACCCTAGTGCTAACCCTAGCTCTAAACCTAACATTACCCTAGCTCTAACCCTAACATAACCCTAACTCTGTCCCTAATAATAACCCTAGACCTAAACCTAACCCTATTTCTAACCCTAATAATGAACCTAACCCCCAACATAACCCTTAACCTAACCCTTGCCATAAACTTAACCCTAAACTTTCCCATGAATAAAAACTAAACCTATCCCTAAACGTAAATTTAACCATAACCTAAACTTAAACCTAAACCTAATCTTACATCTAATCCAATACATTGCTCTAAAACTAACCCTAAACCTAATGAAAACTCTAGCCCTAACCCCAAACACTCACCATAACCATAACCCTAACCTAGATCTAACACTAAACCTAACACTCCCCCTAGCCCTAACCATAGCTTAAACCCTAACCCTTAACCTAACCCTAACCCTAGCCGTAGCCCTAATCATAACCCTAACCCTATACCTAACCCTAATATTAAACCTAGTGCTAATCCTAGCCCTAATACAGCCCTATTCCTAACCCTAACCCAAACCCTACAATTAAGACTAACTATAATTCTCACACAAGACCTATCCCTACTTCTAACCCTATTCCTTACTGTAACCCTAATCCAAGCCCTAACCCTAGTCATTGCACTATCCTTAGCCTGAGCACTAACTCTAGATCAAAAACTACCTCTAAAAATAATCGTAAACTGATGCCTCAGCCTAACCCTGAAACTACCTCTAACCCTAATGCTAATCCTAAAATTAGCTCTAACCCTAGCCCTAGCCCCAAAACAAAACTGAGGTATACCCTTACCCTAGACCAAACCCTAACCCTACACCAACCCTAATCCTAGCCCTAATTTGAAACCTAACCCTAATCCTAAACCTAAATGACCCTAACTCATATCCAAACACTAAACCTAACCCTAAACATCACCCTAACCTTAAACCTAACCCTAACACTAGACCTAGCCCTAAACTTAACCCTAAAACTAACCCTAATCATAACCCTATTTCTTATAATAGCCATAACCATAACACTAGCCCTAATCCTAATAAAAATATAGCCCTAATCCAAGCCCTAACACAAGCTTTAAACCTAAACCTAACTCTAATACTAGTCCTAACCCTAGCTCTATCCCTATCCCTTACCCTAAGCCAAACCCTCACTCTAATGCTAACCATATTCTTAGCACTAATCCTTAGCCTAACCAAAACCTAACTCTATAACTTGTCCTAAACCTAGCCTTCATTCTAGATCTAACCATAACCCAAACCCTAACCTATCCCTGACCATTATTCTGACCCTAACATTAATCTTAGCTCTAAATCTAAACCTAACCCTAAACTGTACCCTAACACTAGCCCTACTGGTAACCTTATACCTAAACCCAACCTTAACACTAGCCCTAGACCTAAACCTAATTTTAAATCTACCCATAACTATAGCTCTAGACCTAACGATAAACTAGACCTAGCCTTAACAATAACCCTTAACCTAACCCAAACTCTAACCTTATCTCTAGACCTAACCCAATTCCTAATTCTGGCTTTAACCATTACCATTACCCTACCCGAACATTGTCCCTGACACTAACACTAACCATATCTTTAAACTTCAACCTAACCCCAAAAATAACCCTAACACTACACCTAGCCCTAACATTAACCATAAAACTAGTCTTAATCATTACACTAGTTCTTACATTAGCCATAGCCCTAACCTATCAGAAAACCTAGTCCTCATCAAAGCCCTACCTTAGCTTTAACCCTAAAGCTAACCCTAACAATATCCCTAGCCCTAACTAAAACCCTAAGCCTAAGGCTAGACCTAATCCTAACCATAAACCAAGCCCTAAACCAAGCTATAACCCTATTCATTACTCTAATATAACTATAATCCTTATGCTAAACCTAGGCGGGACCCTAATCCTAGCACTAGCCTTAACCCTATCCATTAACCTACACCTAACCTGAACCTTAAACCTAACTTTGTCATTACCTGATCCCTAAATATAAGACTAATTTGAGCTCTAAACCTAAACCTTAACCTAACCCTAACCCTAAACTTGACCCTTACTCTAATAATACCCATAGCTCTAAACCTGACCCTAGCAAGAAACCCAACCTTTACAATAGACCTAGCCATAAACCTAACCCTAAAACTATCCCTAACCATACCCTAGACCTGACATTAGCCCTAGCTCTAATTCTAGCCCTAACTCTAATATAAAACTTAGCCAAAATCCTAGCCATGAACCTCGCCTTAATCATAAACCTAACCCTAACGTTAATTCTAAAGTTATCCCTAAATCTCACCCTAATCCTAAAACTAGCTATATTCTCTTCCCTTACCCTAAACCTAACCCTAGGCCTAAAACTAACACCCTAGCCATAACCCGAGGCCTAAACTTAACACTAACCTGAGTCCTAAGACTAACTCTAACTCTAAAACTAGCTTTATAGCTAGTTCTAACCCTATCTCTTACCATAACTATACAGCTAGCCCTAAACGTAGCCCTACCCTAATCCTATAATTAGCCCTATCTCAAAACCTAGATCTAAACCTAACTCTAAATTTAACCCTAACCATGAGACTAAATCTAGCCATAACTCTACTCTCATCCCTTACACTTAACCTAAGCTTAAATCTCACACCTACACTAGCTCTAACCCATAGACTAATCTTAAAACTAGCCCTAACCCTAACCCGATCCCTAAAATAAAACTGAGTCATAACCCTAACCTTAACAGTTAACCTAAACCAAACCCTAACCATACACCTAACCCTAATCTATCCCTAATTATACTCTAAACCTAACCCAAAGACTAACCCTGACCCTTACTCTGACCCTAACACTAACCCTGGCTCTAAACATCATCATCACTGTAAAGCTAACCTTAACACTAGACCTAGCCCTAAGTCTAACCCTATAACTAGCTGTAATCGTAAAACTACTTCATACAGTAGTGGTAGTCTTAACCCTAACCCTAACCTAACCCAAAACCTAGCCTTAATCCAAGTCCTAAACCTAGTTTTAAGCATAAACTTAAACCTAACCCTTACCAAAACACTAGCCCTAATCCTATACGTATCCCTAGCCCTAATCTTAGGGCTAACCGTATCCATTACCTGAATGATAACTCTAACCCTTCTGATAACCCTAGGCCTAACCCTAACCCTATAAATTACACTAAACCAAACCTAAACCCTAAATCTAACCCTGTCATTAGCCTAACCATATATCTAACACTAATTTGAGCCCTGCACCTAAACACCAACTTAACCCAAACCCTAATCCTGACCCTGATTCCACCCTAGATCTAAACTGGACCCTAATCAAAAACCTAACCATTACACTGGACCAAGCCATAAACCTATCACTAAATCTATCCCTAACGGTAACCCTAGTCCTGAAATTAGCCACAGCCCTAATACTATCCGTAACCCTAAAACAAATCCTAGTCCTCATTGTAGCCCTAAACATACCCTTAATCATAACCCTAACCCTAACCCTAGTTCTAACCCTAATACTAATGCTCGCCCTTGCCCTAAACCTAGATATAACCACATGCCTTACCCTAAAATAAACCCTAACACTAACCCTAACCCTAGTGGTAACCCTTGCCTTATCCTTAGCCCTAGCACTAAACCCTAGATTGAAACCTAACTCTAAATCTAACCCTAAATCAATGCCTAAGCCTAATCCTAAACTAGCCTTTACCCTAGCCCTAACATAACCCTAGCAGCAATTTAGCCCTATCCTTAAACTTAACACTAACACTAGCTGTAAGACTAACTCTAACTCTCACATTAGCCCTATCACTCTTTCTAACCCTATCCTTTACCGTAACCCTAACCCTAGTCCTAACCCTAGTGCTAACCCTTTCCCTATCCTTATCCCTAGCACTAACCTTAGGCAAAACATAACTCCAAATCTAGCCCTAATCTGAAGCCTAAGCCTAACCCTAACACTAGTCCAAACAACACTAATCCTAAAACAAGCCCTAACGATAGCCCTATCCCTAAAACAAAACCAAGCCATAGCTGTAACCCTAACCATTAACCTAAACCAAACCCTAACATTACACTTAGATCTAATCCTAGCCCTAAATCGAGTTGGAAGCCAAAGCCTAAAACTAACCCTGAACCTGACACGGACCCTAACATTTCTAGCTCTAAACATCACCCTAACAGTAAATATAACATTATCACTAAACCTAGCACTAAAAACCTAAACTAACCCTAATTGTAAACCTAGTACTTGCATTAGCTGTAACCCTAACCCTAGCCCTAACATAACCCAAAACCTAGCCCTAATCCAAGCCCTAACCCTAGTTTAAAACCTAACCTAACCCTAACACTAGCCTAATTGTAACCATAACTCTAGCCTTAAATTGATCTCTAAATCTGTCTATTAACATAACCCTAAACCTAACCATAATGATAACCCTAGGCAGAAACCTAACCTTTCCTGAATCCTAACCTTTCCATTACCCTAAACCTAACCTGAATCCTGAACCTAACCCTATCATTACCCTAACCCTAATTCTAAAACTAACTCAAGCCCAAACTTGAAAACTTAACTTATTCCAAACCCTAACCCAGACCTTGACCCTAATAATACCTCTAGCTCTAAACTTGACAATAACCCAACGCCTAACCCTTAGCCTAGACGTATCCATAAACATAACCCTAAAACTATCTTTAACCATAATTCTGTACCTGAAATTTGTCCTAGCTCTAATCCTAGTCCTAACCCAAAAACACACCTAGCCCTCATCCTAGTCCTAAACCTAGCCATAATCATAATCCTAACTCTAGCCCTACACCTAACCCAAAATCTAACACTACCCTACCTCTAAACCTACCTATAATGTCATTCCTTACCCTAAATTTAAACCTAAACCTAACCCTAACTCTAGGCTTAAGCTAAGCACAAAACCTAGCCCTAATCCTAGACCTAATTTAGCTCTATCTCTAAACCTATCCTAACCCTAGCTCTAAGACTAACTCTAACTCTTGCCCTAGCCCTAGCCCTATCCCTAGTTCTATTCCTATCTGCTACTGTAAACCTAACACTAGCCCTAACACTTGTCTTAAAGTTAGTCCCAGCCCTAACCCTAACTATAAATCTAACCTTACACCTAAGCCTAAGCCTAACACTAACACTAGCCCTAACTCTAATGATAATTGTAAAACTAGCCCTAACCCCAATCCTAACAGTAAACCAAAACCGAGCAATAGCCCTAATCCTAAACCTTAACTTAAACCAAACACTAACTCTACACCTATACCTAAACCTAGCCCTAATTCGAGTCCTAAGCCTCACCTTAAAACTAATCCTGACCCTGACTCATATCCTAAAACTCGCCCTAGCTCTAATCACCGTCCTAAACTCAAACCGAACACTAACATTAACAATAGCCCTAATTCGAGATTTAATGCTAACCCTAAAACTAACTCTGACCCTGACTCCTATCCTAACAAGAACCATAGGTATAAATATCGCCCTAAGCATAAACCTATCCCTAGCACTCAAACTACCTCTAACCCTAAAACTAACCTTAATGGTAACCCTAGTTCTTACATTAGCCATTACCGTAATCCTAGCCCTAAACCTAACACAAAAACTAGACCTCAACCGAGCCCAAAACCTAGTTTTAACTGTAATTCTAACCATAATGATAGCCCTAATCCTAGATCTAAATCAATCCCGTACCCTAAGCGAAACCCAAACCTAAGAGTAACCCTAGACCTATCCCTAGTCCTTAGACTAAAACTCTCACCCTATTAATATTCCTAACCCTAGCCTTCATTTTAGCTCTAACACTATCCCAAATTTTAACACTATCCCTGACCCTTATTCTGACTCTAACACTAAACTAGGTCTAACCCCAACCCCAACCCTAACCCAAAATTTACCATAATCCTATCCCTAGACCTAACTCTGAACCTAACTCTCAGCCTAGCCCTAGCCATAGCTCAGAACCTAACCCTTATGCTAAACATCACCCCAAACCTAATACTAGTTCTAGCCCTCACCTTAACCCTAACACAAGACTTAATCCTAACCATAACCCTAGCCCTAAACTTGACTCTAACTATATCCATTATCCTAAACATAACCCTTACCATAATGTTAACCCTAGGCTTAACCCTAACTCTATCGCTTTCCCCAAACCTATCAATTACCCTAAACCTAACCCTATCATTATGCTAACCCTAACCCTAATGTTAATTCGAGCCTTAAACCTAACCTCAAACCTAAACCAAATCCTAACACTGACCGTGAGTCTAATAATTCCCCTAGCTATAAACCTGACCCTTACACTAGACCTAGCCATAAACCTAACCCTAAAACTATTCCTAAACTTAACCCTAGACATGATATTAACCCTAGCCATAATCCTAGCCCTAACCCTAACACAAACCCTGCCCTTATCCTAGCCCTAAACTTAGCCTTAATTTTATCCCTAACCAAAACCCTAGGCCTGACCCTAACACTAATCCTAGCCCTAATCTTAGCCCTAATTTAGCCCTATCCCTAACCCTAACCCTAGCCAAAAGACTAACTCTAACTCTCACCCTACCCCTAACTCTAGTTCTAACCCTATCCTTTACTAGAAACCTAATCCTAGCCCTAAATCTTGGTCTAACCTTAGCCATATTCATTGCCCTGGCCGTAACCCTAGATCTAACCCTAACTCTAAATGTAACACTAAACCTAAGCTTAAACCTAAACCTAACACTAGCCCTAATGCTAATGCTAATCCTAAAACTAGCCACAACACTAGCCTTACCCCCCCCAAAAAAAAACCGAGCCATAGCCAAAACCCTAACCCTTAACCTTAACCAAACCCTAACCCTACACCGAGCCCTAACCATATCCCTAATTCTAGTCCTAACCCTAACCCAAATACTAACCCTGACCCTGACTCTTACCCTAACACTAACCCTGGCTCTAAACATCATTATCACCGTAAACCTCAACCTAACACTAGACCTAGCCCTAACCCTAATTCTACAACTAGCACTATTCATAACCCTACTTCATACATTCACTGTAGCCTTAACCCTAGCCCTAACCCCAAAAAATAGCTTAAAATGAATCCTAAACCTAGATTTAACCCTAAGCTTAAACCTATCCCTAACCCAAAACTAGCCCTAATCCCATACATAACCCTAGCCCTAACCTTAGATCTAAACCTATCCATTACCCTAACAATAACCCTAAACCTTAAGCTAAACCTAGGCCTAACCCTAAACCTATCCATCACACTAAACCAAACCTAAACCCTAAAACTAACTCTGTCATTACACTGAACATAAACTCTAACCTAACCCAAACCCTAACCCTGATACTGACCCTAAAAATAACCCTAGATAAAAACCTGAATCTTACCCTAAACCTAATCCTTACACTGGACCAAGCCATAAACATAACACCAAATCTAGCCCTAAATATAACACTAGACCTGACATTAGCCCTAGCCCTAATACTATCCCTATCCCTAAAAGAAACCCTCAACCTAGCCTTATTCATAACCCTAACCCTAACTTAGCCCTAACCCTAATACTAACCCTTGCCCCAGCCCTTAACCTAGCCAAAACCACATCCCTTACCCTAAACGCAACCCTAACTCTAACCCTAACCCTTTTTATCACAATTTCCCTATCTGTAGCCCTAGCTTTAACACTAGATAGAAACCTAACTTTAAAATTTAACCCTAACTCGATGTATAAGCCTAAAATGATCCATAAATCTGATGCTAATTCTAAAACTACCTCTAACCCTAGCCCTAACACTAATCCTAACCATAATTTAGCCCTATCTCTAACCCTATCTGTAACCCTAGCCCTAAGAATAACTCTAACTCTCACATTGGCACTATCACTCATTATAATCCTATCCCTTACCACAAAACTAACCCTATCCCAAATCCTGGTCCTAACCCTTGCCGTATCCTTAGCCCTAGCACTAACCTTGGATAAATACCTAACTCTAAATTTAACCCTTAACCAAAGCCTGAGCCTAAATCTAAGACTAGCCCTAACCCTAACACTAATCCTAAAAATTTCACTAACCCTAACCCTAGCCCTAAAACCAAACTGAGTCAAACCTCTAACCTTATCCCTTAATCTAAACCAAGACCTAACCCTATACCTAGCCCTAAAACCAGCCTTAATTTGAGTTTTAAGCCAAACTCTAAAACTAACCCTGAACCTTACTCTGACCATAACACTAACCTGAGGTCTAAACATCACCCTAACCCTAAACCTAAACCTAACAGTAAACTCAGCCCTAAAACACTAAAAGTAGCAGTACTCATAACCTTAGTACTTACATTATCCCTAACCCTAACCCTAGAACTAACTTAACCCAAATCCTAGCACTAATCATAACCATAACCCTGGACCTAAACTGATTTCTAACTCTATCCATTACCATAACCGTAACCTTAACCCTAATGCTAATTTGAGCTCTAATTTAAACCTTAACCTACCCCAAAACCTACCCCAGAACTTGACCCAAATAATACCCCTAGCTCTATCCTGATGCTAACCGTAAACCTAACCCTTACACTAGACATACCCATAATTCTAATTCTAAACCTATCTTTAATTATAGTTCTGGACCTTAAATTAGTCCTAGCAGTAATCCTAGCCCTAACCCCCCCCAAAAAAATACCCTAGCCCTCCTCATAGCCCTAAACCGAGCCTTAATCATAACCCTAACCCTAACCACACCCCTAACTCTAATTATAGCACTCACCCTACCTATAAACCTAGCTATAAATCCATCCCTTACTCCAAACTTTGCCCTAACTCTAGACCTAATCTCTAAACTATAATTCTAACTCTTAAACCTAACCCTAACCCTAGGCTTAAACTAAACACTAAACCTAGCCCTAATCCTAGCCCTAATTTATCCCTATCTCTAATCCTAACCCTAACACTGGCCCAAGACTCTCTCTCTAGCTCTATCCCTAGTTCTAACCCTATCCTTACCATAACCCTAAACCTAGTCAAAACCCTTACCCTATCCTTAGTTCTAGCCCTAACCCTAGATCTAACCCTAATTCCAAATTTAACCCTAACACTAAGCCTAAGCCTAAGCCTATCACTAACTAGCCCTAACCCTAACCCTATGACTGAAACACAAGCGAGCATAAGCCCTAACCCTAAACCTTAACTTAAACCAAACCCTAACACTACAACTAGACCTAACTGTAGCCCTTGTTTGAATCCTAACCCTAACCTTTAAACCAACCCTGACCCTGAATCATATCCTAACACTCAACCTAGCTCTATGCACCACCCTCACCTTAAACTGAAAACTAACTGTAACCCTAGCCCTAATTCGAGTTCTAACACTAACCCTAAAACTAAGCCTGACCCTGTTTCCTATCCTAACACGAACCCTAGCTATAAATATCTCCCTAACCTTAAAGCTAACCCTAAGACTAAACCTAACCCATACCCTAAAGCTAAAACTAACCCTAATGGTAACCCTAGTTCTTACATTAGCCATTGCCCTAAACCTAGACCCAAATCTAACACAAAACCTAGGCCTAATCTGAGCCCTAAACCTAGCTTTAAATCTAACTCTAACCATAACCATATCTCTAACCCTAGGTCTAAACCAATCCCTTACCCTAAGCAAAACCCTAAACCTAAGGGTAACCCTAGACCTATCACTAATCCTTAGGCTAACCAAAACACTAACCCTATTAATAGCCCTTACCCTTGCCCTCATTTTAGGTCTAACCCTGTCCAAAACCCTAACACTTACCCTGACCTATTTACTGACACTTCCACTAATCCTAGGCCTAATTGTAACCCTAACTCTAACCCAAAAACTACCATAATCCTATCCCTGGACCTAAACTTGAACCTAACTCTCAGCCTAGCCATAACCATAGCTGAGAACCTAACCCTCACACTAAACAAAACCTTAACCAAACCCTAGTTCTAACTCTCACCCTAACTCTAAATCAAGACCTAATCCTAATCATAACCCTAGCCCTAAACTTAAGTCTAACTATATCATTACCCTAAAAATAACCCTTACCCTAATGCTAATCCTAGGCCTAACCCTAAACATATCAGTATCCCCAAACTTATCAAATTCCCTAAACCTACCCTGAAACCTAGACCTAATGCAATCATTACCCTAACCCTAACCCTAATGCTAATCTGAGCCTTTACCCTAAACTCAAACCTAAATCAAACCCTAACACTGACACTGACCCTAATAATTCTCCTAGCTCTAAACCTCACTCTTATCCTATACCTAACCCTTACACTAGACCTAGCCATAAAACTAACCCTAAATCTATTCCTAAGCATAACCTAGTCCTGATATTAACCCTAGCCATGATATAAGCCCCAACCCTAACACAAACCCTAGCCTTTATCCTAGCCCTAAACATAGCCTTAATTATAACCCTAACCATAACCCTAGGCCTAACTTTAACACTAACTCTAGCCCTAATCTTAGACCTAATTTATCCCTAAACATAACCTTAACCCTAACCCTAGCTCAAAGACTAACTCTAACTCTCAACTTAGTTTTAACCCTAGTTCTAACCCTATACTTTACTGGAACCCTAATCCTAGCCCAAACCATAGATCTAACACTAGCCCTATTCATAGCCCTAGCAGCAATCTTAGATCTAACCCTAACTCTAAATCTAAACCTCACCCTTAGCCTTAACCTAAACCTAAAACTAGCCCTAACCCCAAGGCTAATTGTAAAACTAGAAGTAACCCTAGCCCTAAAACAAAACCAAGCCCTAGACCTAACCCTAACCCTTGTTATAAACTAAGCCCTAATCCTACATTTAGCCATAATTCTAGCCCTAATTCCAGATTTAAGCCAAACCCTAAAAATAACCCTTACCCTGACTCTGACCTTTTCACTAACCCTAGCTCTAAATATAAGCCTAACCCTATACCTAAACATAACAATAGACCAAGCCCTAGCCCTAACCCTAAAATTAGCCCTAATTGCAACTATGGTACTTACATTAGTCATTACCCTAAACCTAGCATAAACTTAACCCAAAATCTAGCCTTATTTCGAACACTATCCCTAGATTTACCCCTAACCCTAACCCCAAACTAATCGTAACTATAACCCTAGCTGTAACCCTAGATTTAACCCTAACCCTAACCCTAAGCCTAACCCTATCAATAATCATAACAATAACCCTAGCCATACCCCTATCTCTAACCCTATCTATTACCCTAAACATAACCATAACCCTATTGCTAAACCTGGGACTAAACCTAACCCCATCCATTACCCTAAACCTAACCTGAAATATAAACCTAACACTATCTTTACCCTAATCCTAACTCTAATGCTAATTTGAGCCCTAACATTAAACTTTAACATATACAAAACACTAATCGTGACCCTGACTCTAATAGTAGCCTTAGCTCCAAACCTGACCCTAACCCTAAACCTAACCCTTACACTAGACATAGCCATAAACCTAAACCTAAAACTATTTTTAACTATAACACTGGACCTGAAATTAGCCCTAGCCATAATCCTAGCCCAAAACATAGGCTTAATCCTAACCTGAACCATAAACCGAGCCCTAACCCTAATTTTATTCCTCACCCTAGGCCTAAAGCTACATATAACCTCATCCTATACCCCAAATATAACCATAACACTAAGCCTAACCCTAACCCTCGCCATAAACCTAGGCCTAACAGAAAGCCTACTGCTAATCCTAATCTTAATTTAATCCTATCCTACACTAAACCTAGCCATAAGACTAATTCAAACTCTTGCCCTAGCCCTAACACTAGTTCTATCCTTAGCCTTAATCCTAATCCTAGATCTAAGCCTAAATCTAAATCTAAACCTAACTCTAAATTTAACACTAAAAATAAGCCTAAACCAAAACCTAACACTAACCCTAACCATAATGCTAATCCTAAAACGTGCACTATCCCTAACCCTAGCGATAATCCAAAACCAAGTCATAGCCCTAATCCTAACCCTTAACCTAAATCAAACCCTAACTCTACAACTAACCCTAAAACTAACTCCAAAACTAACCCTGACCCTGACACTGACCCTAACACTAATCCTAGCTCTAAAATCACCCTAACCTTATATTAACCCTAACACTATATCTAGCCTTAACCTAATCCTAAATCTAGCCTTAATTATAACATTAGTTCATACATTAGTCATTGTCCTAACCATAGCCCTAACCCTAACACAAATTCTACACCTAATCTGAGCCCTACCCTAGCTTTTACCCTAATACTAGGCCTAACCCTAACCCTAACACTAGCCCTAAACCTAACTCTAACTCTATTCTTTACACTAAGCCAAATCCTAACCCAAATGCTAATCCTAGTCCTAATCCTAATCCTTAGTCTAACTTAAACTCTAACCATAATACTAGTCTTAACCCTAGCCCTCATTCTACCTCTAAACCTAACGCTGACTGTCATCTGTCCCTAACAGTGACCCTAGGTCTAAACCTGACCCTAATGCTAAACCAAATCCTAAAACCAGCCCTACTGGTAACCCTATACCTATACCTAAGCCTAACACTAGACATAGACCCAAAGCTAATCCTAAATATAGCTATAACTCTAGCCCTAGACCTAAACAAAAACCTAGTACTAGCCCTAAGAATAACCCTTAACCTAAACTGAACACTTACTCTACCCCTAGACCTAAACCTAGTCCTATTTCTGGATCTAACCCTAACCCTAAACCTATCCCAAAAAATGACCCTGATTCTAACACTAAACCTATCTTTAAACCTGACACTAACCCCAAACCTAGCCTAACCTAACACTAGACTTAGCCATAACCCTAACCCTAAAACTAGCCCTAAACATAACCCTAGCTCTTACATTACCCTAGCCCTAAACCTAACACAAAACCTAGGCCTAATCCTAGGTCTAAACTTAGCTCTAAGCAAAATGCTCAGCCTAACCCTAGCCCTAAACCTAGCCCTAACCTAAGCCTCGCCTTAGACCTAACTATAGCTCAAAGTGTAACCTTTACACTAAACAAAACCCTAGCTGTATCCTAAACCCTAACCCTAAACCTAGCCTCAATCCTAACATTAAACCTACTGTGAACTTTTGCACTAACCATATCCATTACCCTAACCCTAACCCTAAACCTAATTAAAACCCTCTCCCTAACACTAAACCAAACTGTAACCATAAAGGTAAACCTAGACCTAAACCTAAACCTAACCCTTGCTCTAGCCGTAACCCTAGCTCAAACACTAACCTTTACCCTAACCTAACCATAACCCTAGCCCTAAACCTAACACTTACCCTAACCCTAAAACTTACCCCAAATCACACCCTCCCCCTATCTTTAAACCTATCCCTAATCCTAGACTTAATCCAAACCATAACCTAGCCCTAACCCTAGCTCTAATCCTATCCCTTACACTAAACATAAATTAACCCTAATGCTAAAGCTAACCCGATCGCTAAACCTAACCCATCCATTACCCAAAACCTTAACTGAAACCTAAACTAAACCCTATCCAGTATGCTACCCCTAAACCTAATGCTAATGCTAATTTGAGCCCTAATCTTAAACCTTTAGCAAAACTAAATGCTAACCCTGATCCTGACCCTTACCCTAATATTAACCCTAACCCTAAAGCTGACCTTTTTACTAAACCTAACTCTTACACTAGACCTATCCATAATCTAAACCTAAAACTATCCTTAATATTAACCCTAGACCTGATATTAGCCCTAGATATTAACCCAAGACCTGATATTAGACCAGATACTAGCCCTAGCCATAACCCTAACAGAATCCTTAGCCCTTAGCGAAGCCCTAAATCTAGCCTTAATCATAAACTGAACCATAACCCTAGGCCTAATGCTAATTCTAACACTCACCCTAGCCCTAAATCTAGCTATAATCCCGCTCATTCGGCTAAACTTAACCTCAACACCAATGCTAACCCTAACCTCTAGCCCAATCACTTGGTCTAATCCTAACAAAACCCTAACTTTAATACTGGCCCTAATTTAGCCCTAACCCTAACACTAACCCTAGCCCTAATCCTAGCCCTAATTTAGCCCTAACCCTAACCCTAACCCTAAGACTACTACTATGACTAACTCTAATTCTCGCCCTTGCTCTATCCCTGGTTCTAACCATATTTGTTACCATAACCCTAATCCTCACCCTAACCCTAGCCCTAGCCCTAACCCTAGATCTAAACCTAACTCTAAATCTAGCACTAACCCTAAGCCTATACCTCAACCTAACACTAGCCATAACCCTTATACTAATCCATAATCTAGCCTTAACCATAGCCCTAGCCCAAAAAGAAAAAAAAAACCTATATCCCTAACCCTTAACCTAAACCAAACCCTAACTATACACCTAGTACCAACTTTAGCCCTAATTCGAGTTCTAACCCTAATCCTAAAACTATCCTGGACTCTGACACTGACCCTAACAATGACCCTTGCTCCAAACATCACCCTAACCCTAAACCTAACCATATCATTAGACCTAGCCCTAACCCTAACCCTAAATTTGGTACTAATTGCAACACTAGTTCATACATTAGCCATAGCCCTAACCCTAGCCCTATCCAAAACCCAAACCAATCTCTAATCTGAACCTTAACTCTAGCTTTAACCCTAACCCTAAACCTAAACCTAAACCAGAACCTAGCCCTAAACCTTACCCTAACAGTAGCCAGAATTCTAACCATAACCCTAGCCATATCACTAGCTCTAACCGCATCCCTTACCCTAACCATAACCATAACTCTAATGGTAACCCTAGGCCTAATCCTAAACTTATCCCTAACCCTAACCTATTTCATTAACCTAAACCTAACCTGAACCCTAAACCTAAAACACTATCATTACCCTAAACCTAACCATAATGCTAATTCAAGCCCTAAACCTAAACCTTAACCTAACCCAAACCCTAACTCTGACTCATCATGTGATAATATACCTAGCTCTAAAACTGACCCTACCCATAAACCTAACCCTTATACTAGACCTAGTCATAAACCTAACCCTAAAACTATCCCTAACCATAACCCTAAACCTGACATTTACCCTAGCCGTAATTCTAGCCCTAAACTTAACACAAACAAAACCCATAACCCTAACCATAACCCTGGCCCTAATCCTATGCAAAACCCTAGCTCTAAATTTAGCTCTAACCCTATCAATTACACTAAACATAAACCTAATTTTAATGCTAACCCTAGGCCTAAATCTAACCTATCCCTATCCAACCCTATCCATTATGCTAAATCTAACCTGAACCATAAACCAAACCATATAATTACCCCAACCCATACCCTAACGCTAATTCGCGCCCTAACTCTAAAACCTAACCTATACAAAACCCTAAATCTGACCCTGACCTTAAGAATACCCCTTGCTCTAAACTTTTTTTTTTAAAGATTTTTTTTAAGAGAGAGTGAGAGAGGAGAGAGAGAGAGAATTTTTAATATTCATTTTTAGTTCTCGGTGGACACAACATCTTTGTTGGTATGTGGTGCTGAGGATCGAAACCGGGCCGCACGCATGCCAGGCGAGCGCGCTACCGCTTGAGCCACATCCCCAGCCCCCTTGCTCTAAACTTGACCCTTACCTAAACCTAACACTTAACACTAGACATAGCCATAAACATAACCCTAAAACTATCCCTAACTGTAACCCTAAATCTGATATTCACCCTAGCATGATTATGGCCCATGGCCCTAACCCTAGGCCTAAACTAACACAAAACCTAACCCTAAACCTAGGCCTGAACATAGACCTAAGTGTAACCTTAAACCTAACCCTAGCCCTAACCATAACCCTAAGCCTCACTTTAGACCTAACCCTAGCTCAAAGCCTAAACTTTACCTTTAACATAACCCTAGCCTTATCCCAAACCATAACCTAACACTAGCCCTAATCCTAACCTGAACCACATCCAAAACCATAGCTCTAATTATATCCACTACCCTAACCCTAGCCCTAATCCTAACGATAACCCTAGCCCTAAACCTAGCTGTAATTCTATCCATAACCCTAACCATAAAACTAACCCTAATGCTAACCCTAGGCTTAACCCTAACCCTATCACAATCCCTAAACCTATCCATTGCTCTAAAACTAACCTGAACCCTAACCCTAAGCTTATTAATTACCATAGCCCTAACTCTAACCCTAATGCTAATTGGAGCCCTAAACCTAAACCAAACCTTAAGCCAAACAGTGACCCTAATAATACACATAGCTGTAAACATGACCCTTACACTAAATCTAACCCTTACACTAGACCTAACTATAAACATAACCAGAAACCTATCTCTAACTCTAACCCTAGACCTGACATTAGTCCTAGCACTAATCCTAGCCCTAACCCTATCATGAACACTAGCTCTCATCCTATCCCAAAACCTAATCTTAATCATAACCTAACCATAACTCTAACCCTTTCCCTAGCCCTAAACCTAGTTATAACCCCATTGCTTACCCTAATCCTAAACCAAACCCTAACCCTAATGCTAATCTTAGGCCTATCCTTAACCCTAGGTATAACCCTAACTCTAACCCTAGCACTAATCTTAAGCCTAACCCTTACCCTAGCTTTAAGACTAACATAACTCTTACCCTAACACTAGACATAATTCTAACCCTATCACTTACCGTAACCTTATTTCTAGCCATAGCCTAGAATAACCCTAGCCATAACCTTACACCTTGCCCTAAGCGTGGACCTAAACCTAACTCTAAATCTAACCCTAATTCTACAACTAAACCTAACTCTAACACTAGCCTAACCCTAACACTAATCCTAAAACTAGCCATGAACATAGGATTAGCCCTAAAACAAAACTGAGCCATAACACTAACCCTAAACTTTTACCTAAACCAAACACTAACCTTACATCTAGCCCTAAGCCTAGCCCTAATCTTAACCCTAAAACTACCCCTGAACCTTTCTCTGACATTAAAAATAACCCTACCTCTGAACATCACCCTAAACCTAAAACTTACCCTAACACTAGACCTAGTACTAACCCTAAATCTAAAGATAGTTCTAATCATAAGCCTAGATCATACATTAGCCATAACCTTAAACCTAATGCTAACCAACACCTAACCCAAATCTGAGACCTAACCCTAGCTTTCACTCTACCCCTAACACTAGCCCTAAACATAACCCAAAATCTAGCTCTAACCCTAGCTCTAACCTTATCCTTTACCCTAGCCAAACCCCAACCCTAATGCTAACCCTAGTCCTAATGCTAACCCAACTCCTAAAACTAATTCTTAGTCTATCCCAAACACTAACCTTATTACTAGTCCTAAACCTAGCTCTCATTCTTCTTTTAACCATAATCCAAAACTTAACCGTGACCCTGACCCTTATTCTGACCCTGAACCTAAACCTAACCCTAACACTAGTCCTAGATTAAACCTAATCTTAAATTTAGCCATATCTTTAACCAAGACCTAAGGGGGAAAAAAAAAACAACTAGCCCTAGTTCTAATGATAAACCTTAACCTAAGCCAAACACTAACCTTAACTTTAGACCTAACCAATTCTAATCCTGGCTCTTGCCCTAATCCTAACCCTAACCCAAACACAGACTCTGATGCTAACACTAAGCCTAGCTATAAAACTGACACTACCCGAAACCTAACACTAACACTAGACCTAGCCATAACTGCAAACATAACCCTTACATTACCATAGCACTAAAACTAGCTATAAACCTAACACAAAACTTAGCCCTAATTCTAGGCCTAAATCTAGTCCAAAGCATAATCCTAACTCTAACTTAACCTTATCACTTACCCTAAGCCTAACCCTCATGCTAACCATAAAACTCGCCTTAGACCTAACCCTAGATAAAACCCCAAACCGAACCCTAAACATAACCCTAGACCTATCACTAAACCTAATCCTAATCCTAGGACTAATCATAATGTTAACACTAGCCCTAATACTATATATATCTAAAATTATCCATTACCCTAAACTGAACCTTAACCCTAATGATAACCCTAGCTCTAATCCTAATTGTAAACCTAATCCTAGAACTAACCCTGAACCTAACCCTCATTTTAGACTTAACCCTAGATAAAACACTAACCCTTACTTAGCCCCAACCCTAACACTAACCCTAAACCTAAAACTACCCCTAACCCAAACCTGACATCTAACCCTATACATTACCCTAATTCTAATGATAATCTTAGCCCTAATCCTAACACTTACTCTAAACCTAAACTAACCCTAACCCAATATCTAACCCTATTCATTAACCTAACTCTAAAGATAACCTTAGCCCTAACTCTAACAGTAACCCTAACCTTAACCACAAATCTAACCCTAGACATAATCCTAAACCTAACCCTCACACTAGCACTAACCTTAGCTCAAAACCTAACCTGTACCCTAAACCTAACCCAAACCCTAAACCTAGCCCTTATCCTATCCAACACCCTAGCCCTAACCCTAGCTCTAATGCTATCCATTACCCTAACAAAAATCCTAGCCCAAATACTAACCCAAAGCCTAACCCTAACCCTATCATTCACCTTAACCCTACCAATCACCCTAATCTTAACGTGAATCCTAAATCTAAACCTATCCATAAGCCTAAGCCTAATTCTAACCCTAACACTAATTTGAGCCCTAACCCTAATAATTAACCTAACACAAACCCAAAACCTGACCCTGACCTTAAAAATACACCTTACTCTTAAACTGGGCCTTACCTTAACCTAACATTAGACCTAGCCATGAACCTAACCCTATAACTATCCCTAGCCTTAACCCTAATCCTGACAATATCCCTATCACTAAATCTTGACCTAACCCTAACACAAACCCTAGCCCTCATCCTAATCCCAAATCTAGCCTTAATTCTAACGCAAACCTAACCCTAGACCTAAACCTAATTCTAATCATTGGCCTAACAATAAACCTAGCTATAACCCCATCTCTTCCCCTTAACCTAACCCTAAACCTAATCCTAAACATAGCACTAATCCTAGGCCTAACCCTAACACCAATCCTAGACATATTCCTAACCCTAATTTAGCACTAAACTTAACCCTAACCCTAGCCTTAAGACTAACTCTATTGCCCTAGCTCTATTCCTACTTCTAACCCTATCCCTTACATAAACAAACATTAGACCTAACCTTAGCCCTGAACCTAGCCAAAGCCCTAACCCTAAAATTAGCCATAACTCTAAATGCACCCCTAAGCCTAAACTCACCCTATCATTAGCAATAACACTAAGATTAATTGTAAAACTACCCTTAACTTTATCCTTAGCCCTAAAACATAATGAGCCATAGCACTAACCCTAACCCTTAACCTAAATTAAATCCTAACCCTACTTCTAGCCCTAAGCCTACCCCTAATCTGAGTCCTATCCCAACCCTAAAAGTAACCCTGACCCTGACTCTGAACCTAACACTAACCCTAGCTCAAAACATGATCCTGAACATAAACCTAACCATAAAATTAGACTTAGCCCTAACTGTAAACCTAAAATTAGCCCTAATCATAACCCTAGTTCTTACATTAGCTGTTCCCTAACACTATCCCTAATGTTACCCCAAACCTAGCCCTAATGTGAGCCCCAACCCTAGCTTTACCCTAACACTAAACCTAAACCAAGTCCTAACCCTTAAGAAAAACCTAACCCTAAATTTAATCCTTGCACTAACCCTAAACCTAACACTAACCCTAACACTAACACTAATCATAACTCTAGCCCTAACCTTAGCTCTAACCCTATCCATTACCATAACCCTTACCTTAATCCTAACCCTAATGCTAACCCTTGGCCTAACCCTAACACATTCGCTAACTCTAACCTATCCATTACCCTAAACATAACCCTAACCCTAAACCTAATCAAACACTAAATCTAGACGTAACACTAACTGTAAAACTGGCCCTAACTGTAACCCTAGTTCTTACGTTAGCCATAGCCCTAAAGCTAAAGCAAAACCTAGCTTAGCCCTAATCCAAGCTCTAACCCTAGCTTTAACCCTAACCCTAAACCTAACCTTAGCCCTAATCCTAACACTAACCCTAGCCCTAACACTAGTGATAACCCTATTCCTTACCCTAAGCCAAACTCTAATCCTAAAGCTACCCTAGTTCTAAACCTATTCTTAGCATAACCCCAAACCTAACTTTATTACAAGTCCTAGCACTAATCCTCAATCTAGCTCTATCACTATCCCAAACCATAACACTAACCCTGACCCTTATTCTGACCCTAACACTAACCATAGGTCTAAACCTGACCCTAACCCTAAACCGACCTCTAACATTGGCACTACCTGTAACCTTATAATTAACATTACCCTAACACTAGACCTAGACCTACACTTAATCCTTTATCTAGTGATAACTCTAGGCCTAGCCCTAAACAAAAACTTATTCATGGCCCTAATAATAATCCTTAACCTAACGCAAACACTAACCATACCCCTAGACAAACCCTAGTCCTAATGCTGGCCCTAACAATAAACCTAACCCTAAACGTAACACTGACCCTTACCCTAACACAAACAAACCCTAGCTCTAAAGCTTTTCCTAACAAAAACATAACTCTAACACTAGACCTAGCCATATCACTAACCCTGATATCACCATAGGCCAAAACCTACCTCTAACTCTGTCCATTACCCTAACCCTAACCCTAACCCTAATGCTAACCCTAGCACTAACCCTCACACTGACTCTAACGCTAGTCATCTTCCTAGTCCAAACACTAGCTAAATTTCTAACCCTTAAACTAAACCTAACCCTAACACTAACCCATGGCCTAAACCTAAACCTAACCTTAACCCTAGTCCTAATCCTAACCTTAAACCTACCACTAACCATAGCGCTAAGGCTACATATTACTCTAACTCTAACCCTAACCTTAATAATAACCCTAGCCCAAAGCCTAGCTCTAACCCTACCCATTACCCTAACCCGAACCCTAACACTGTTGATAACCCTAGCCCTTACCCAAAATCTATTCTAAACCTAACTCTATACATAACCATAAACCTAAACTTTGAGATAGCACTAACCCTTGCTCAAACCCTAATCATTACCTTTAACCTAACCCTAAGCTTATCCCTAATCCTAAACTTAAGCCAAAACCTAACCCTATCCCTAAATCAAACACAACATCAAACCCTATCCAATACCCTAAACCTAATGATAATCCTAGCCCTAACCTTGACCCTAACCTTAACTATAACCTAGACCTAACCCTAAACCTAACCGTTAAACTAGCGCTAACCCTAGCTCAAACTATAAACCATATCCTAAACCTAAACCTAACTCTAACCTTAGGCCTAACCCCAACTCTAGCCCTAATACAAACCATAACCCTAGCGCTAACCCTATCCATTATCCTAAGCAAAACCATAACCCTAAGGCTAACCCTAGGCCTAACACTAACCCTTCTGCTAACTCTAATCCTATCAATTACCCTACACCTAACATAAATCCTAATCCTAAAACTATCATTACCCTAACCAAACCCTAATGCTAAATCAAGCTCTAGACCTAAACCCTAACCTAAACCAAACCTGAAACCTAATTCTAACCCTAATAATACCCCTAGCTGTAATCCTGACCCTTACCCTAAACCGAACCCTTAAACTAGACCTAGCCATAAATCTAACCCTCTATCTATCCCTAACATAAGCCTAGACCTGAAACTAGCCCTGGCCCTAATTCTTGCCATAACCCTAAAACAAACCCTAGCCCTAAACCTAGCCTTATTACTAAACCAAACCATAACCCTTGTCCTAACTGACTTCTAACATTCAACCTAGCCCTAAAACTAGCTCTAACCCCATCTCTTCCCCTAAACCTAACCTTATCTGTAAACCTAAACCTAAGCCTACAATAGGCCTAACCCTCATACAAACACTAGACCTAATCCTAGCCCTAATTTAGCCCTAAACCTAATCTAACCCTAGCCCAAATACTAACTCTAACTCTCGCCTTAGTTCTATTTCTAGTTCTAACCCTATTCCTTACTATAATCCTATCACTTGCCTTTACATTATCCCTAACACTAGCTCTAGCCCTAATCCTATATCTAACCATAACTCTAAATCTAACCCTAACCCTAAGCTAAACGTTTAACTAACACAAGCCATAACACTAATGCTAATCCTAAAACTAACACTACTCTACACCTAGCCCTACAAAACAACCGAGCCATAATCCTAACCCTTAATTTTAACATAAAACCAAACCCTAAGCCTACACCTAGCCCTTAACCTAGCTTGAATTCGATTCCTATTCCAAACCCTAAAAAACAACCCTGACCCTGACTCTGACCCTAACACTAACCCTAGCTCTAAACATCACTCAAAACCTAAACCTAAACCTAACCCTAAATGTACCCCTAACCCTAATCCTAAAACTAGTTCTAATTATAACCCTAGTTCTTACATGGTTATAGCTCTACACCTAGCCCTAACCTAACCAAAAACCTATCCCTAATCGGAGACCAAACACTACCTTTAACCCTAAACATAACCCTAACTCTAGCCCTAACACTTACCCTAAACCTAACCCTAACCCTAACCCTTAACATAATCCAAAACATAACCCTAAACCTAGCCTTAATCCTAACCATAAACCTAGCCCGAACCCGAGCTGTATCCCTATCCATTACCCTAATCCTAATCCTAACCCTAATGCTAACCCTAGCATAACCCTAAACCCATTCCTAAACCTAAACCTATACATTACCCTAAACCTAACCTGAACCCTAAACCTAACCATATCTATAAACATAATCATAACTCTAATAATATTAATTCTAAAACTCTCTATAACCACAACCCTAGATGGGACATTAGCCCTAGGCCTAATGAAACCCTAATCCTAACACAAACTCTAGCCCTAATCCTTTCCCTAATCATAGCCTTAATCCTAAACCTAACCCTAACCTTAGACCTAACCCTAATTTTAACCCTCACACTAGTTCTAAAGGTAGCTATAACATCATACCTAACCATAACCATAACCATAACCCTAACCACAAACTTAGGCTTAGCCATAATACTAATGCTAGCTCTAATTCTATCCCTAATCAAGCCCTAATTCTAACCCTAAATCTAACCCTAACACTAACACTAACTCTAACTCTCGCCCTAGACCTATCCCTAGTTCTAAGCTAACACTAACTCTAACTCTCGCCCTAGACCTATCCCTAGTTCTAAGCCTAACCCTTATGATAACTCAAACCCTAACCCAAACCCTAGCCCTAAACTTTGTTGTAGCCCTAAACCTAGATCTAACCCTAACTCTAAATCTAACCCTACCCTAAGACTAAACCACACCCTAACACTAGCTCTAACCCTAACACTAATTTGAAAACTAGCCCTAACTCAAGCCCTAGTTCTCAAGCAGAACCAAGCCATTTCACGACTCTAAATTTTAACCTAAACTAAACCCTAACCCTACACCTAGCCCTAACCCTAGTCCTAATTCAAGTCCTAACCCTAACCCTAGAACTAATACTAACCCTGACTCTGACCTTAACACTAATCCTAGCTCTATACATCACCCTATCCCTAAACCTAATCTTAACACTAAACCTCAACCTAAACCTAACCCTAAAACTAGCCCTAATCATAATGCCAGTTCTTAAATTAGCCATAGCCCTAAACCTAACACAAAAACCTAGCCCTAATCCAAGGCCTAATCCTAGCTTTAACCCTAAACCCTAACACTGGCCCTAACCTTAACCCTATCCCTAGTCATAATCCTAGCTCTAATCCTATTTCTTACACTTAGTCAAACCCTCACCCTATTGCTACCCTAGTTCTAACCCTAATTCTATGTGTATCCCAAACCCTGACTATATTACTAGTCCTAAACCTAGACCTCATTCTAGCTCTAAATTTAATCCTAACCCTAAACCTAAAGCTGACGCTTATTCTGACCCTAACAATAAACCTGGGTTTAAACATGACCCCAACCCTTATCTGAAACCTAACACTAGCCCTAGCAGTAACCCTAACCCTAAATCCAACACTAACACTAGCCCTAGACCTAAACCTAATCCTAAATATAGCCATAACCCTAGCCTTAGCCCTAGACCTCATATTAGCCCCAGCCCTAATGAAGCCCTAACCCTAACACAAACTCTAGCCCTAATCATAGCCCTAATCATAGCTTAAACCTTAACTTAAACCAAACACTAACTCTACCTCTAGACCTAATCCTAGTCATCATTCTGGACCTAAACCTAAACCTAATCCTAACCTGAATCTTGACACTTACCCTAACAAAAACCCTAACTCTAAACCTTATCCTAACAAAAACTAACCCTAACACTAGATGAACTCTAGATTTAGCCATAACCATAACTCTCGCTCTTATATTACTCATATACCTAACAGTAGCCCTAAACCTCACACAAATCATAGCCCTAATTACAGCCCTAAACCGAATCCTAAGAATAACCCTAACTCTAAACCTAGCCCTAACGCTAACCCTAACCCTCATTCTGGCCCTAACCCTACCTGAAACCCTAAACCTAACCTAAACATAACCCTAGCCCAAACCCTAAACCTTACCCTAACTCTAGCCCTAATCCTAACTGTAATCATAGCTTAAACCCTAGCTCTAACTCTATCCATTACACTAACAATAACCGTAAAACAAATTTTTATCCTAGCCCTAAACCTAACCCTAAACCTACCCTAGCCCAGACTGTAACCCTAAACCTCACCCTAGGCCTAAACCTAGCTCAATCACTAACACTTACACTTAACCTAGACATAACAATAACCCAAGGCCTAACCCTAATCCTAACCCCAGCCCTAATCCTAGTCCTAACCTTAGCTCTAACCCTAGTTCGAACCCTACCCAATAACCTAACCCTAAACTTAACCCTAAAGAAAACACTAGACCTAAATCTAAACCTATCCTAACCCTAAACATAAACCTAACCCTAAAAATAACAGTGAAATTAACCCTAACCCTAAATCTAAGCTAGCTCAAACCCTAAGCCTAATCCTAATCCTAAACCTAATGCTAACCTAAACCTAACACTTTCTTTAACCTGACATCTAAACCTATTAACCTAAACCTAATGAAAACCCTAGCCCTAACCGTTACACTAAACATGACCATAACCCTAGACCAAACCATAAATTAAACTTAGCCATAGCAAAAATCCTCTTTCAAACCATCAACTGTACCCTAACCTAATCCTAAGTGTAACCCTCGCCCTAGCCCTGTCCCTAACCCTAATTCTAGCCCTAATTCTAACCATTACCCTAGCCCTAAACCTAGGTCTAACCCTATAAATTACCCTAACAATAACCATAATCCTAAGGCTAATCCTAGGCCTAACCCTAAACCTATCACAAACCCTAACTATATTCATTACCATAAACCTAACCTGAACCCTAAACCTAACACTATCCATTACCCTAACCCTAATTCTAACCTTAATGATAATTTAATCCTTAACCCAAAACCTTAACCTAACCCAAACCCAAAGCCTGACCCTGACCTTAATAATACCCCAGCTCTTAATCTGACCCTTTCCCTAAATGTAACATTTTAATTAGACCTAGCCATAAACTTAACCCTAAAAATATCACTAACTATAAACCTAGACCTGACATTAGTCCTAGCGCTAATTCTTGCCCTAAACCTAACACAAAACTTAGCCCTAATCCTAGCCTTAAATCTAGCCTTAACCCTAAACCTAACTATAACCCTAGCCCTACCCCTAAAGCTAATCATGAAACTAGCTGTAACCCTAACCATAGCACTAAAACAAAATTGAGAAACAGGTCTAACACTAACCTTAAACTTAAACCAAACCCTAGCACTACAACTAGATCTAACCCTAGACGTAATTCAAGTCCTAATCATAATCTTAAAAATAACCCTGAACCTGACTTATATCCTAACACTCACCCTAGCTCTAAACACCACCCTAAACTTAAACTGAACCCTTACAGTAAACCTAGCTTTAATTTGAGTCCTAACCCTAATGCTAAAACTAACACTGACCTGACTGATATCCTAACACTAACCCTAGCTATAAATATCACTCTAATCTTAAATCTAACCCTAACACTTGACCTACCCCTACCCCTAACCCTAATTGTAACCCTAGTTCTTATATTAGCTATTGCCCTAACCATAGCCTTAAACCTCATACAAAAACTATCCCTAATCTGAGCCCTAAACCTAGCTTTAACCCTAACCATAAACCAAACCCTAGCCCTAACCCTATGCCTTACCCTGAGCAAAACTTTAAACCTAATGTAACACTAGACTTATCCCTAATCCTTAGGCTAACCAAATGCTAACCCTATTAATAGTCCTAACACTAGATCTCTTTCTAGCTCTAACGTTATTCCAAACCCTAACACTAATCCTGACCCTTATTCTGACCAAAACATAACCCCTAGGTCTAAACCTGACCCTATCCTTAAACCAAACCCTAACACTAGCCCTACTTGTAACCTTATACCTAAACATACCCTTACCACTAGCTCTAGACCTAAACCTAATTCTAAATCTAGCCTGAACTCTAGCTCTAGATCTAAACAAAATCCTAGCCCTAGCCCAAAACAAACAAACAAAAAAAAAAAAAAAAAAACTTTACATATCCAAAACACTAACTCTATCCCTAACCTAAACCTAGTCCAAATTCCGGCTGTAACCCTAACTTTAACTCTAACTCAAACACTGACCCTGGCTTAACCACTAAACTTAACTCTAAACCTGAAACTAACCAAAACCAAAACATAATTCTAGACCTAGCCATAAAAGTAGCCCTAATTATAACCCTAGATCATACATTACCCATAGCCCTAACCCTAGGCCTAAACCTAACTCTAAACATAGAGCTAATTTTAGGCCTAAACCTACCCTAAACATAATCCTAAACCTAACACTAGCCCTATACCTAACCCTAGCCCTTACCTTAGTCCTAACATAGCTCAAAGCCTAACTCTTACCCTAAACATAAGCCTAGGCCTATCACTAACTCTCACCCTAACCCTAGCCCAAATCCTAAACTTAACCTAGCCCTAAACCTAGCTCTAAACCTACCCATAACCCTAACCCTAAACCTAAACTTATTGATAATCCTAGCCTGAACACTAATGTTAACACTAACCCTAACTGGAAAATTAACCATAGAAATAACCTAAAATTAAACTCAGCATAGCCCTAACTCTAGATCAAACCATAAAACTAACCATAAACCTAAACAGAACCATAGCTCTAATTCTAACCCTATCACTAATTCTAACTCTAAACCAAATCTAAACCTAACCTAACCCTATCTGCTACCTTAACTCTAACCCTAACGTTAATGATAACCCTAGCCCTAACTCTAACCCTAACCCTAAACCTACCGTAATCCTATCCCTAGACCCAACCCTAAACCTAGCCCAAATCCTAGCTCAAAACCTAACCTTTATACTAAACATAACCCTCAACCAAACCCTAACTCTAGTTCTAACATTAACTCTAACCCTAACTCAAGGCATATTCCTAACCATAACTCTAGTTCTAACCTAAGTTCTAACCCTATCAATTACCCTAACCATAAACCTTACCCTAATGCTAACCCTAAGCCTAACCTTAGCCCTATCCCTAACGGTAACTGTATCAATTACCCTAAACCAAACCTGAACCTTAAAAAAAAAAAAAAACCTAACTATAACCTAACCCTAACCCTAATGCTAATTTGAGCCTTAAACCTAAATCCTTACCTAAGTCAAATCCTAATCCTAATAATTCCCCTATCTCTAAACCTGACCCTTACCCTAAACCTAACTCTTACACTAGAGGTAGCCATAAGCCTAATCCTAAAACTATCTTTAACCATAATTCTCACCCTGAATCTAATACAAACACTAGCCCTCATCCTAGCTCTAAACCTACCCTTAATCATGACCCTAACTCCAACCCTATCCCTAACCCTAACTCTAACCCTCGCCCTATGTCTAAACCTAGCTACAATGCCATTCTTTATCCTAAACTTAAACCTAACCCTATCCATATTGCTAGGCCTAAGATAAACACTAACACTAGCCCTAATCCTTGCCCTAATTTAACCCTATCCCCAACCCTAACTCTAATTTTAGCCATATCACTAACTCTAACTCTCACACTAGCCCTATCCCTAGTTCTAAACCTATCCTTTTCCATAACTCTAACCCTGGCCATAACCCTTTCCCTATCCTTAATTCTAGCCTAATCCTAGATCTAACCTAACTATAAATGTAACCCTAACTCCAAGTCTAAGCCTAACACTGACACTAGCCCTAACCCTAATATTAATTGTAAAACTAGCCGTAACTCTAACCCTAGGACTAAAACAAAACTGAGCAATAGACGTAACCCTAAACCTTAACTTAAACCAAAAACTAAACTACAACAAAAAGTAATCCTAGCCCTAATCGATTCCTAACCCTAACCTATAAGCTAACCCTGACCCTGACTCATATCCTAACACTCACCCTAACTCTAATCATGACACTAACCTTAAACCGAACCCTAACAGTAACCCTAGCCTTAACCCTAACCCTAAAGCTAACCCTAACCAGAAAACTAACAACAAACCTAACCCTAAAACTAACACTCACCATAACCTTAACCCTAGCCCAGACCGAACCCGTACCATAAACCTAAACATAACCATAGCCTTAACATTAACCCTAAAACTAAATCTAACCCTAAATCTAAACCTAAACCTACATCTAACCATATTCATTACACTAACCCTTATTCTAACCCTAATGATAACCCTAGCCCTGACCTTAACCTTAAACCTAAACCTAACATAATCTTGTCCCTAGACCTAAGGCTGAACCTAATCCTCGACCTACCCTTACAACTAACACTAGCTAAAACCCTAGCTCTTACCCTAAACATAACCCTAGCCCCAAACCTAACCCTAATCCTAACCTTAGACCTAATCCTAAACCTAACCGTATCCTTAGCACTAACCCTAGCTCAAACCCTAACCCATATCCCAAACCTAACCTTAGCCTTAACCCTAATTCTAACCCTAACTGTAGCCCTAATCCTAAACATAACCCTAGCTCTAAACCTATCCATTATCCTCATGATAACCATAAACCTAATGCTAACCCTATGCCTAACCCTAACCCTATTCATTACCCTAAATCTAACCTTCACCCTAAACCTAATTTGAAGCCTAAACCTAACCTTATCCATTACCCTAACCCTAACTCAAACCTAATGCTAATTTGAGCCACAACCCTAAACCTCAACCTAACCAACACAAAAAACCTAACTCTGAATTAAAATACCTCTAGCTCTCAACTTGAACCTCACCCTAAACCTAACTATGAAACTAAACCTAGGAATAAATCTTACCCGAAAACTATCCCTAACCATAACCCTAGTCCTGATATTAGCCCTAGCCATAATTCTTGCAATAACCCTAACACAAACACTAGCCCTCATCCTAGCCCTAAACCTAGCCTTGATCCTAACCCAAACCCTAACTCTAGCCCTATCTTTAATTTTGGCCCTTGTATTAGTTCTGAACCTTGTTATAACCCCATCCCTTCCCCCAAATCTAACCCTAACTCTAGAGTTAACCCTTACACTAATCCTAGACCTGATCCTAGCCCTAATTTAGCCCTACCCCTACCACTAGCACTAAGACTAACACTAACTCTCAACCTAGCCCTATTCCTAGATCTAACCTTATCCCTTACCATAACCCTAACACTTGCCCTAACCTTAGCCCTAACACTAGCCCTAGCCCTAACCCTAGAACTAACCATAATTCTAAGTCCAACCCTAACGCTAAGCCTAAACTTCACACTAACACTACCCCTAACACTAACACTAATCCTAAATCTAGCCCTAATCTAGTTCAAGCCCTAAAACAAAACCAAGCCATAGCCCTAACCCTAATTTTAACCTAAACCAAAACCTAACGCTACATGTAGCCCTAACCTTAGCCCTAATTCCAGTCCTGACCTAACCCTAAAACTAACCTTGAGCCTGACTCTGACCTTATACTAACCCTAGCTGTAGCATCACCTTAAAAGTATACCTAAATCTAAAAGTAATACTAACCATAGCCGTAACCCTAAAAGTAGCCCTAATCATAACTCTAGTTCTTACATTAGATGTAGCCCTAACCTAACCCAAAACCTATCCCCTAAATGTTAATGGCCTAAACTCACCAATCAAAAGACACAGACTAGCAGACTGGATTAAAAAAAAAAAAAAAAAAACCTAACTATAACCTAACCCTAACCCTAATGCTAATTTGAGCCTTAAACCTAAATCCTTACCTAAGTCAAATCCTAATCCTAATAATTCCCCTATCTCTAAACCTGACCCTTACCCTAAACCTAACTCTTACACTAGAGGTAGCCATAAGCCTAATCCTAAAACTATCTTTAACCATAATTCTCACCCTGAATCTAATACAAACACTAGCCCTCATCCTAGCTCTAAACCTACCCTTAATCATGACCCTAACTCCAACCCTATCCCTAACCCTAACTCTAACCCTCGCCCTATGTCTAAACCTAGCTACAATGCCATTCTTTATCCTAAACTTAAACCTAACCCTATCCATATTGCTAGGCCTAAGATAAACACTAACACTAGCCCTAATCCTTGCCCTAATTTAACCCTATCCCCAACCCTAACTCTAATTTTAGCCATATCACTAACTCTAACTCTCACACTAGCCCTATCCCTAGTTCTAAACCTATCCTTTTCCATAACTCTAACCCTGGCCATAACCCTTTCCCTATCCTTAATTCTAGCCTAATCCTAGATCTAACCTAACTATAAATGTAACCCTAACTCCAAGTCTAAGCCTAACACTGACACTAGCCCTAACCCTAATATTAATTGTAAAACTAGCCGTAACTCTAACCCTAGGACTAAAACAAAACTGAGCAATAGACGTAACCCTAAACCTTAACTTAAACCAAAAACTAAACTACAACAAAAAGTAATCCTAGCCCTAATCGATTCCTAACCCTAACCTATAAGCTAACCCTGACCCTGACTCATATCCTAACACTCACCCTAACTCTAATCATGACACTAACCTTAAACCGAACCCTAACAGTAACCCTAGCCTTAACCCTAACCCTAAAGCTAACCCTAACCAGAAAACTAACAACAAACCTAACCCTAAAACTAACACTCACCATAACCTTAACCCTAGCCCAGACCGAACCCGTACCATAAACCTAAACATAACCATAGCCTTAACATTAACCCTAAAACTAAATCTAACCCTAAATCTAAACCTAAACCTACATCTAACCATATTCATTACACTAACCCTTATTCTAACCCTAATGATAACCCTAGCCCTGACCTTAACCTTAAACCTAAACCTAACATAATCTTGTCCCTAGACCTAAGGCTGAACCTAATCCTCGACCTACCCTTACAACTAACACTAGCTAAAACCCTAGCTCTTACCCTAAACATAACCCTAGCCCCAAACCTAACCCTAATCCTAACCTTAGACCTAATCCTAAACCTAACCGTATCCTTAGCACTAACCCTAGCTCAAACCCTAACCCATATCCCAAACCTAACCTTAGCCTTAACCCTAATTCTAACCCTAACTGTAGCCCTAATCCTAAACATAACCCTAGCTCTAAACCTATCCATTATCCTCATGATAACCATAAACCTAATGCTAACCCTATGCCTAACCCTAACCCTATTCATTACCCTAAATCTAACCTTCACCCTAAACCTAATTTGAAGCCTAAACCTAACCTTATCCATTACCCTAACCCTAACTCAAACCTAATGCTAATTTGAGCCACAACCCTAAACCTCAACCTAACCAACACAAAAAACCTAACTCTGAATTAAAATACCTCTAGCTCTCAACTTGAACCTCACCCTAAACCTAACTATGAAACTAAACCTAGGAATAAATCTTACCCGAAAACTATCCCTAACCATAACCCTAGTCCTGATATTAGCCCTAGCCATAATTCTTGCAATAACCCTAACACAAACACTAGCCCTCATCCTAGCCCTAAACCTAGCCTTGATCCTAACCCAAACCCTAACTCTAGCCCTATCTTTAATTTTGGCCCTTGTATTAGTTCTGAACCTTGTTATAACCCCATCCCTTCCCCCAAATCTAACCCTAACTCTAGAGTTAACCCTTACACTAATCCTAGACCTGATCCTAGCCCTAATTAAGCCCTAACCCTACCACTAGCACTAAGACTAACACTAACTCTCAACCTAGCCCTATTCCTAGATCTAACCTTATCCCTTACCATAACCCTAACACTTGCCCTAACCTTAGCCCTAACACTAGCCCTAGCCCTAACCCTAGAACTAACCATAATTCTAAGTCCAACCCTAACGCTAAGCCTAAACTTCACACTAACACTACCCCTAACACTAACACTAATCCTAAATCTAGCCCTAATCTAGTTCAAGCCCTAAAACAAAACCAAGCCATAGCCCTAACCCTAATTTTAACCTAAACCAAAACCTAACGCTACATGTAGCCCTAACCTTAGCCCTAATTCCAGTCCTGACCTAACCCTAAAACTAACCTTGAGCCTGACTCTGACCTTATACTAACCCTAGCTGTAGCATCACCTTAAAAGTATACCTAAATCTAAAAGTAATACTAACCATAGCCGTAACCCTAAAAGTAGCCCTAATCATAACTCTAGTTCTTACATTAGATGTAGCCCTAACCTAACCCAAAACCTATCCCTAAACTGAGCCCTACACCTCGTTTTAACACTAACCCTAAACCTAGCCCTAACCATTACCCTAAACCTAACCCTAACCTTATAACTGGCCCCAAACCTAAATCTAACCCCACACTTTATCCTAACCATAATCCTAGCCCTAAGTCTATCTCTATCCCTATCCATTACCCTAAACATAACCCTAACCCTAATGATAACCGTAGCCTTAAACTTAACCCTAATCATAAACCTAGACCTGACACTAACCCTAACCATCACCCTAGACCTAATCATAGCTCAAATACTAACACTTACCCTAAACCTAACACTAACTCTAACCCTAGACCTAACCCTCACCATAACCCTAGCCCTAATCCTAACCATAAATATAGCCCTAAACCTATCCATTACCCTAAACATAAGTCTAACCCAAACATAGCTCTAAACAAAGCTCTAACCCCACTCATTACCTCAACCTTAATTATAAACATCATGATGACACTAGCTCTAACCCTAAACCTACTCTAACACTAACTGTAAACTTAACCCTAGTCCTAACCCTAAACCTACACTAACCCTAACTGTAATTTAACCCTAGACCTAACCGTAAACCTAACCCTTGCTATAGTCCTAATCCTCTCTCAAACCCTAATAGTTATGCTAAACCTAACACTAACCCTAGTTTTAAACCTAAATCTAACCCTATCCATTTAGGCCTAACCCTAAACCTATCATTTACACTAAGCTTGTCCTTACCTAAACCTAAACTGAACACTAAACTTAACCCTATCAATTACTCTAACCCTAACTCTAACCCTAACCCAAAAATAAAACTGAGCTGTAACCCTAAAACTAACCCTTAACCTAAACCAAATCCTAAGGCTACACCTAGTCCTAACCCTATCCCTACAACTAATACTGACACTGACTCTGACCCTAAAACTAACCCTACCTCTAAACATCACCCTAACCCTAAACCTTACACAAACACCAGATCTAGCCCTAATACTAACCCTAAACCTATCTATAACAATAAAGCGAGTTTTTACATTGGCCAGAGCCCTAACCCTAACACAAAACCTAGTGCAATCTGAGCCTCAACCCTATCTTTAACCCTAACCCTAACACTAACACTAACCCAAACCCTATCTCTAAACCTATTCCTTACCCTAAGCCAAACTCTCACCCTAATGTTACCCTAGTTATAACTCTAATCCATAGCTTACACCAAACCCTAAATATATTACTAGTCCTAACCCTAGCCCTCATTCTATCTCTAAACCTAACCCAAAGCCTAAGCCTAAGCTGAACCCTTACCCTTATTCTGACCCTAACACTTACCCTAGGTCAAAGCCTGACCTTAACACTAAACCGATGGGTTGGGGATGTGGCTCAAGCGGTAGTGTGCTCGCCTGGCATGCGCTTGGCGCTGGGTTCAATCCTCAGCACCACAAAAGTATTACTAGTCCTAACCCTAGCCCTCATTCTATATCTAACCCTAACCCAAAGCCTAAGCCTAACCCTTACCCTTATTTTGACCCTAACACTAACCCTAGGTCAAAGCCTGACCTTAACACTAAACCGAACCCTAACACTAGACCTACCAGTAAACCTATACCTAAACCTAACCATAACACTAACACTAGACCTGAACTTAATCCTAAATATAGCCATTACTCTATCCCTAGTTCTAGACAAAAACCTAGCCCTAGCCCTACAATAACCATTAACCTAATGCAAAGACTAACCCTAGCCCTAGACCTAACCCAAGTTCTAATTTTGGCCCTAACCATAAGCCTGAACACTGATGCTTACACTAACACAAACCCTAGATCTAAACCTTATTGTAACCCAAAACTTAAACCCAAAACTAGACATATCTATAACCCTAACCCAGAAAAACTAGCCACAACCATAACCCTAGTGCTTACATTAACCATAGCCCTAACACTAGCCATAAACCTCACACAAAACCTAGCCCTAATACAAGCCCTAAACCTAGACCTAAGCATAACCTTAACCCTAACCCTAGAACAAACCCTAAACCTAATTCTTGACCTAACCATAACTGTAGCTCAAACATTAACACTTACTCTAAACATAACCCTAGCTCTAAAGCTAACCCTAACCCTATCCCTAATCCTAAGTGTAACCATAGCCCAAATCCTAGCTCTAACTTTATCCATTACTTTAAACATAACCCTAACCCTAATGCTAACCCTAGCCCTAATGCTAACACTAAACCTAACCCTAACCCTAACCTTAACTCTAGCCCTGATTCTAACCCTAACCCTCGCCCTAGCCTTAACCCTAGCTCAAACCCTAACACTTACCCTAAACTGAACCCTAACATTAACCCTAGGAGTAACCCAAACCTTAGCTCTAACCCTAACCTTAACCTAAGCCCTAACAAAAGCACTAAACCTATTCATTGGTTAGCGTAAAACAAATGCTAACCCTAGGCCTGACCCTAACCCTATCCATAACACTAAAACTATACATTACTCTAAACCTAACCTGAAAAGTAAACCTAATTTTATACATTGCTCTAACCCCAACCCTAACCCTAATGCTACTTTGAGCCCTAACCTTAAACCTTAACCCAAACCAAAGCCTAACCCACACTCTTACCCAGTAATAACCTAGCTTGATACCTGACCCCTACACTAAACCTAACCCTTACACTAGACCTAGCCATAAACCTATCCTTAATACTATCCCTAACCATAATCCTAGACCTGACATTATACCTAGCCCTAATCCTAGGCCTAACCCTAACACCAACCCTAGCCCTCATCCTAGCCCTATCCCTAGACTTAATCCTAACCCAAACCCTCACTTTATCCCTATCCATAAATATAACCCTCGCCCCAGCACTCAACCTAGCTATATAACCCCATCCCTTACCTTAAAACTAAACTTAACCCCAGCCCTAACCATAGTACTAAACTTAACACTAATCATGGCACTAATCCTAGCCCTATTTGAACCCTTATCTTAACCCTACCCCTAATCCTAGCCCTAAGATTAACTCTAACTCACACCCTATCCCTATTTCTATTTATAACCCTATTCATTACCATTACCCTCACAATAGCCCTAACCTGAGCCCTAACCCTAGCCATAAGCCTAACCCTATATCTATCCATAATTCTAAATCTAACCCTAATCTTAAGCCTAAACCTCATTCTAGAACTAGCTCTAACACTATTGCTAATCCTAAAAATAGCCCTAATCCAAGCCAAAATTGAGCCATTGCTCTAACCCTAAAACTTAACCTAAATCAAACCCTAACGCATAACTAGCAATTACCTGAGCTTTAATTTGAGTCCTAGGCCTAAAACTAACTCTCTCTCTGACTCATATCCAAACACAAAACCTAGCTCTAAATATCACCCTAAACCCTAAAACTAATGCTAACACTAGACCTAGCCAAAACCCTAACTCTAAAACTAACACTAATCATAAACCTAGTTCTTACATTGGCCTTAGCCAAACCCTAGCCCTAACTCTAACACAAAAATAGCCCAAATCCGAGCCCTAACACTAGATTTAACCCTATTTCTAATCCTAAAACTTGCCCTAAACCTAACCCTAATTTTAGCCCTAACCCTAGCTCTAATCCTATCCATTACCCTAAGCCAAACTCTATTCATAATGCTAACTCTAGTCCTAATACTAATCCTTAGCCAAACCCCCAAAATAACCCTATTACTAGTCTTAACACTAGCCCTCATTCTAGATCAAACCCTAATCCAAAACCTTACCCTAACCTTCACTTTTATTCTGACCCTAACACTAATTATAGGTCTAAACCTGACCCTAAAATGAAACTGAAACCTGAAACTAGCCCTACCAGTAAACTTATACTTAAACCTAATAATAACACTAGCCCCATACCTAAAACTAATCCTAAATGTAGCTATTACTCTAGCCCTGGACCTAAACAAAAAATTAGTGCCTGCCCTAACAATAACCCTAAACTTAAACCAAACACTAACCCTACTACTAGACCTAACCCTACTCCCATTCTGGTTTCACCCAAACCCTAATTTAACTGAAACACTGGCCCTGACACTAACATTAAACCTAGCTCTAAACCTGACCCTAACACAAAACCTAAACCTAACACAAGACCTACCATAATCCTAACCTTAAAACTAACTCTAATCATAACCATAGAAGTTGCATTACACATAGCACTAACCCTAGGCCTAAACCTAACACAAAACTTAAATAACCTTAACCCTAATCGATGCCCAAAATTACCCTAAGCATAACCCTCACCCTAACCCTAACCCTAGTCCTAACCCTAACCCTAACCCTCACCTTAGTCTTAACCCTAGCTCAAAGTTAACCCTTAGCCTAAACATAACTCTACCACTATCCCTAACAATAACCCTAACAATAGGCCTAATCCCAACCTTAACACTAGACCAGCACTAGCTCTAATGCTAGCCATTACCCTAACTCTAACCCTAATGATAACCATATCCCTAAACCTAATCAAACCCCTAACCCAAACCATAAACCTAAACCTAGACCTAACCCTAAACCTAAACCTTGCCATAGCCTTAACTCAAACGCAAACCCTAATTCTTACCCTAAAACCAACAGTAAACCTAGCCCTAAAACTAAACTTAAACCTAAACCTAATCTAACCTTACATCTAACCCAATCTGTTACCCTAAACCTAATCCTAACCCTAATGAAAACCCTAGCCCTAACAATAAACTTAACCCTGACCATAACACTAAACCTAACCCTCTTCCTAGACCTAACCCTAGCTCAAATCCTAAACTTTACCCTAAATATAACCCTGACCCTAACCCTAAGCTAGGGTTACTAGCCCTAACCCAAAACCTAACCTAACTCTAGCTCTAACCATAGATCTAACCCTATATGTTATCCTTAGGATAACCCTAACCTAATGTTAACCCTAGGCACAACCCAAATCCTTTTGCTAACCCTAAAACTCTCCAAGTCCTAAACCAACCCGGAAACCTAAATGTAACCCAATCAATTACCATAACCCTAACACTAACCCTAAAGCTCATTTGAGCCGTATCCCTAAACCTTAAAATAAAACAAACCTCAACACTGATTATGACCCTAAAAATACACCTAGCACTAAACCTGACCCTTAATTGAAGCCTAACACACGAGGCATAGACACTAACCTGACCCTAAATATACCCCAAACTGTAACACTGGACCTGACATTATCCCTAGCCCTAATTCTTGACCTAACCCTACAGCAAAACCTATCCCTCATCCTAGCCCTTAACCTAGCATTAATCATAAACCTAACCATAACCCTACCCCTAACACTAATTCTAACCTTCACCCTACCTCTAAACCTAGATATAACACCATACCTTACCCTAAAATTAACTATGACCCTAGCGCTAACACTAGACCTAAGGTGAACACTAACCCTAGCCCTAATCCTAGCCCTAACTTAGCCCTATCCCTAAAACTAACCAAAACCCTAGGCCTAAGATTAACTCTAAATTTCAACATAGCCCTAGCCCTAGTTCTAACCCTATCTATTACAATAACCATAACCCTAGCCCTAACCCTTGCCCTATAGTTAGACCTAGCCCTAATCCTAAATTTCACGCTAAATCCAAATCTAACCCTAACCCAAAGCCTAAGCCTAACACTAACACTAACCCTAACCCTAATGCTAATCTTATAACTAGCCTAAACCCTAAACCTAGGACTAAAACAAAACTGAGCAACAGCACTAACTCTAGACCTTAAATTAAACCAAACCCTAACACTACACCTAGACATAACCCTATCCCTAATTCGAGTCCTAACCCTAACCTTAAAACTTATCCTTACCCTGACTCATATCCTAACACTGACCCTAGCTCTAAAGACCACCTAAACTTAAACCAAACACTATAAGTAACCCTAGCCCTAATTCAAGACATAACCCTAACCTTAAAGCTAACCCTGACCCTGACTGATATCCTAAAGGTCATCCTAGCTCAAACACAGCCCTCACCTTAAAACAAACACTAACAGTAACCCTAGCCCATATCTGAGTTCTAACCCTAATCCTAAAACTAACCAAGATGTTGACTCATATCCTAATAATAACCTTAGCTCTAAATATTACCCTAACCTTAAACCTAAACCTAACACTAGACCTCCACTAACCCTAACCCTAAAACTAACCCTAATTGTAATCCTTACTCTTACATTAGCCAATACCCAAATCTAGCCCTAAACGTAACACAAAAACTAGCCCTAATCCAAGCTCTAAACCTATATTTATCCCTAAACCTAATCCTAACTCTACCATTAACCCTAGATCTAAGGCTATCCATTAACCTAAGAAAAACCCTAACCCTAATGGTAACCCTAGACCTATCTCTAATTCTTAGGCTAACCAAAACCCTAACCCTATTAATAGCCTAACCCTATCCCTCATTCTAGCTCTAATCCTATCCCAAACCCTAACGCTAACCCTGACCCTTATTCTGACACTAACACTAACCCTAGGTCTCAAACTGACCCTACCCTAGAGCACACCCTAACACTATCCCTAGACCTAAACCAAATCCTATATCTAGCCTTAACTCTAGACCTAGATGTAAACATAAACCTAGCCCTAGCCCTAACCATAATCCTTAACCTAACTAAAAAACTAACCCTACCCCTAGACCTAAACCTAGTCCTAATTATGGCTGTATCCCTAACACTAACTCTAACCCAAACACTGACCCTGCCTTTAGAGTAAACCTATCTCTAAATCTGACCCTACCCAAAAATCTAAACCTAACACTAGACCTATCCATAACCCTAACCACAGCTAGCCCTCAACATAACCCTAGCTCTTACATTACCCATAGCCCTAACCCTAGGCCTAAACCTAACACAAAACCTAGAGCTAATCCTAGGCCTAAATCAAGCCTTAAGCATAACCCTAACCCTAACCCTAGCCCTAACCCTAACCTAACCCTCACATTAGACCTAATCCTAGTTCAAAGGCTAAACATTACTCTAAACATAAAACACTCCTATCCCTCAATCTAACCGTAACCTTAGCCCTAATCCTAACCGTAACCCTAGCCCTTAACCTAGCTCTAAACCTACCCATTACTGTAAAACTAAACCTAAGCTTATGGATAATCCTAGGCTTAAGGCTAAACCTAAACCTAAATGGAGATCCAAACCTACAGCTTACCTTAAACCTCACATTTGCCATAGACCCAAAACTAGCTCAAACCCTAACCTTTACTATAAACCTAAATATAACCATAGCCCTAACTCTAAGCCTAAACCACAATCTAATGTTAAACAAAGCCCCAAATCTATATCTAATTGTATACATTATCCTAACCCTAAACTTATTCCTAATGATGTCCCTAGCCCTAATCCTAACCCTAACCCTATGAGTACTATAATCTTATCCCTAGAAGTAACCCTAAACCTAACCCTCACCTAGCCCTAATCCTAGATCAAAACCTAACCCTTATGCTACACAAAAACTTATGCCTAACCCTAGTTTTAACCCTAACCCTAACCCTAATTCAAGACCTATTCCTAACCATAAACCTAGCTGTAAAGCTCCAATCATATCCATTATTCTAACCATAATCTTTACCCTAATGTGAACCCTAGGCCTAACTTTAACCCTTTTGCTAACCCTAACTCTATCAATTATGCTAAACCTAATGCAAACTCTAAATGAAACCCTACTGTTACTGTAACCCACACACTAGTGCTAATTAAAGACCTGACCCTAAAATCCAAAATCAAAATAACTCTAACACTGACCCTGACCCTAATATATCTCCTAGCTCTAAAGCTGACTTTTACAGTAAACCTAACACACTAGACATAGAAATAACACTAATCCTAAAACTATCCGTATTTGTAAGCATAGACCTGACATTAGCCATAACCCTAATTCCAGCCCTAAACCTAACACAAACCCCAATCATTATCCTAGCCCTAAACCTAGCCTTAATCAAAACTTTAAACCTAACTTTAGGCCTAACCCCAAACTAACCCTAGCCCTAATCTTAGCCCTAATTTAGTCCTATTCCTAACCCTAATCCTAAGTCTAGCCCTGTGACTAACTCTAACTCTCACCCTAGTCCCAACCCTAGTTCTAACCTTATCCCTTACTGGAACCCTAATCCTAAGCCCTAAACCCAGCCCCAACCCTAGCCCTATCATTTGCTGTAGCCCTAACCTAGATCTAATTTTAACTCTAAATAAAACCCTAACCCTAAGCCTAAACCTAAGCCTAACCCTAACTCTAAATCTAACTTTAACCCTAGCCCTAAAACAAAACCGAGCCATAGCCCTAACCCTAACCCTTAACCTAAACCAACCCTTAACCCTAATGCTAACCTTAGCTATAATCTACTTTTAAGCTGAAAACTAGAACTAACACTTACCCTGACTCTGACCATAATACTAACCCTAGTCTAAACATCACCCTAACCCTAAACATAACACTAGACCTACCACTAATCCTAACCCTAAATTTAACCCTAATTGTAACCCTGGTACTTACATTAGACTTACCCCTAACCCTAACACTAACTTAACCCTAATCCAAGCCCTAACACGAGCTTTAACCCTAACTTTAATCCTAAACCTAGCCCTAATCTAAACCATAACCCTAGTCCTAACCCCATCTCTAACACTGTACATTGCCATAACCATAACTCTAGGCCTAAACCTAACCCTATCCCTAATCCTAAACCTATGCATTATTCTAAACCAAACCTAAACCCTAAACCTCATCCTATCATTTAACTAACACTAACCATAACACTAATTTGAGCCCTAACTTTAAACCTTAACCTATCCCAAACTTCTAAACAAGACCTTGATCCTAATAATACCCCCAGCTCTAAACCTGACCCTAATCCTAAACCTAACCCTTACATTACATGTAGTCATAAACCTAACCCTAAAAATATCTTTGACTATAACACTAGATTTGACATTAGCCCTAGCCCTAATCCTAGCCCTAACACTAAAATAAACCAAAGCCCCCATCCTATCCCCAAACCTAGCCTTAATCATTACCCTAATCTTAACCATAGCCCTAACCCTAATTTTAACCTTCCCCTTATCTCTAAACCTAGCTATAATGCCATCCCTTACCCTAAACTTCACCCTAACCCTAAACCTAACTCTAGGCCTAAGGTGAACACTAACCCTAGCCCTAATCCTAGCCCTAATTTAACCCTATCCCTAACCCTAACCCAAGCTCTAAGACTAACTCTAACTCTCCCATTATCCCTATAACTACTTCTAAACCTATCCATTACTGTAATCCTAAACCTAGCACTAACCCTAGCCCTAAACCTAGCCATAACCATTGCCAAATACTTATTCCTAGTCCTAACCCTAGATCTAACCCTAACTCTAAATCTAACCCTAAAACTAAGCCTATACCTAACATTTACACTAGCCCTAGCCCTAACACTAATCATAAAACTAGACCGAACACTAACCTTTGCAGTAAAACAAAAATGAGAAATAGCCCTAACCCTAAACCTTAACTTAAACCAAACCTTAACACAACACCTAGACCTAACCCTAGGCCTAATTCGAGTCCTAATCTTAACCTTAATACTAACCATAAATCTGACTCAGATCCTAAAACTCACCCTAGCTCTAAACACCACCCTAAACTTAAACCAAACCCTTACAGTAACCCTAGCCTTAATTTGAGTCCTAACCCTAACCCTAAAAGTAAACCTTACCCTGATCTTAACCGAACACTAACATTAGCTCTAAATTTCCCCCTAAACTTACACCTAATCCTAACACTAGAGGTTTAACCCCTATCCTTAACCCTAAAATTAATCCTAAAAACCATAGCTCTTGGGCTGGGGATGTGGCTCAAGCGGTAGCGTGCTCGCCTGGTGTGCGTGCAGCCCGGGTTCGATCCTCAGCACCACATACAAACAAAGATGTTGTGTCCACCGATAACTGAAAAATAAATATTGAAATTCTCTCTCTCTCCTCTCTCTCTCCCTCTCTCACTCTCTCTTAAAAAAAACATAGCTCTTACATTAGCCATTTTTCTAACCCTTGCCATAACCCTAACACAAAAACTATCCCTAATCTGAGCCCTAAACCTAGCTTTATCCCTAACCCTAGCCCTAACTCTAGCTCTAACCCTATCCCTTACCCTATGTAAACCGTAAAATTATTGCTAATTCTAATCCTAATTCTATTCCTTTACCTAACCCTATAAGTAGTCCTAACCCTAGTCCTCCTTCTAGCTGTAACCATAACACAAACCCTAACCCTAACCCTGACCCTTATTCTGATCCGAACACTAATCATAGGTCTAAACCTGATCCTAACACTAGCCCTACTGGTAACCTTATACCTACACCTAATCCTAACACTAGCCCTAAACCTAAACCTAATCCTTATCTATCCATAATTCTAGCCCTAGACCTAAAGAAAAACCTAGCCCTAGCCCTAATAATAACACTTAGCCTAAAGCCCAAAACTAACCCTTCCCCTAGTCTTAACTCTAGTCCTAATTCTGGCTTTCACATTAACCATAATCCTAAACTGAACATTGACCCTGACACTAACACTAACCCTAGCTCTAAACATCACCCTAACCCTAAACGTAACCCTAAAACTATACTTAGCTCTAACATTAACGCTAAAACTATCCCTAATCATAACAAAGTTCGTCCATTTGCCATAGTCCTAACCAATTGCAAAACCTAGCCCTAACCCAAGCCCTACCCTAGTTTTAACCCTAAAGCTAACCATACCCTAAACTTAGCACTAAGCCTAAACCTAGGCCTAACCCTAGACCTAATCCTAAGCATAACACTCGCCTTATCACTAGCTTTAGCCCTATTTATTACCCTAATGATAACCCTGACACTTCTGCTAAAACTAGGCTGAACCCTAAACTTATCCTTAACCCTATCCATTACCCGACACCTAACCTGAACTCTAAACCTGAAACTATCATTAACCTATTCCTAACTCTAATGATAACTCAAGCCTTAGCCCTAAACCTTAATCTAATAAAAACCCTAACCTTGACTCTGACCCTAATATACCCATAGCTTTAATCCTGACCCTAACAAGAAACCTGACACTTACAATAGACCTAGATATAATCCTAACCCTAAAACTCTCCCTAACTGTAACCCTAGACTTGACATTAGCCCTAGCTCTAATCCTATTCCTCATTCTAACACAAACCTTAGCCCATATTTTAGCCATAAACGTGATCTTAATCATAAACCTATCCCTAAGCATAACCCTAAATCTAATCCTCACCCTAGTCATTAGAGTAGCTATAATCCCATCCCTTACCCTAAACCTAACCCTAATCCTAACACTAACCCTAGTCCTAAACCTAGGCCTAACCCTAACACTAACCCTAGTCATAATCCCAGCCCGAATTTAGCCCTATCCCTAACCCAACCCTAACCCTAGCCCTAAGACTAACTCTAACTCTCATCCTAGCCTTATACCTAGTTCTAACCCTATCCCTTACCATCACCCTATACTAGCCCTAAATTTAGCCCTAATCCTAGACCTATCCTTACCCCTAGCTCAAAGCCTAGATCTAAACCTATCTCTAAATCTAACCCTAAACCTAAGCCTAAACCTCACACTAACACTAGCCCTAATCCTAAAACTAGCCCTAACTGTACCCCTAGCCCTAAAACAAAACATAATCATAACCCTAACCCTACACCTAGCCCTAATCCTATCTCTAATTCTAATCCTAACCCTAACCTGAAACCTAATCTGGACTCTGACTCTGACCCTAACATTAAACCTAGCTCTAAACATCATCGTAACCATAAATGTGAACCTACCACTAGACATAGCCCTATCCCTGACTCTATCACTAGCTCTAATCATAACGATACTTTGTACATTAGCCATAGCCTTAACCCTAGCCCTAATCTAACCTAAAACCTAGCCTTAATCATAGTCCTAAACCTAGTTTTTTTAATATTTATTTTTTTTAGTTTTTGGTGGACACAACATCTTTATTTTATTGGTATGTGGTGCTGAGGATCGAACACAGTGCCCTGTGCATGCCAGTCGAGCACTTTACTTCTTGAGCCACATTCCCAGGCGCTAAACCTAGCTGTAACCCTAAATGTAAATCTAATGTATCCCCCAAAATGCCCTAATCCTATACATAACCTACCCCTAATCTTAGGTCTAACCCTATCTAATAACCTAATGATAACTCATTATGCTAAACCTAAACCTAACGCTAAGCTTATCCATTAAACTAAACCACACCTAAACACTAACCCTAACACAAATAAAAGCCCTAATCCTATACATAACCCTACCCCTAATCTTAGGTCTAACCCTATCCATTACCCTAATGATAATGCTTATGCTAACCCTAGGCCTAACCATAACCCTATCCATTAAACTAAACCACACCTAAACCCTAAACCGAATACTTTCATTATCTTAACCTGAATCCCTAATGATAATTCAAGCCCTAAATCTAAACCCTAACCTCACCTAAACCCTCAACTTGATCCTGATCCTAATAATAAGCTGACCCTTAGTATACACCTAACCCCTACACTGGACCAAGCCAAAAAACTAACACTATATCTATTTCTAGTTGTAACACTAGACCTCACATTAGCCCTATTCCTAATACTAGCCCTAACCCTAACACAAACATTAGCAATCATCCTAGCCCTAAACCTAGCTTTAATCATAACTCTAAATCTAACCCCAGCCCTAACCCTAATACTAACCCTTGCCCTAGCCCTCAAACTAGATATAAAACAATACCCACCCTAAATATAATCCTAACTCCAACCATAACCCAAGGCCTAAACCTAACACTAACACTAGCCCTAATTTAGACATATCCCTAACCCTAACCCTAATACTAGCCCTAAAACTAACTCTAACTCTCATACTACCTTTATCACTAGTTCTAACTCTATCCCTTACCATAATCCTAAACCTAACCCAAATGTTAGTCTTAACCCTTGTCCTATCCTTAGTGCTAGCCCTAACCATAGATCAAAACAAAACTCTAAATCTAACCCTAACCTGAAACCTAAACCTAACAATTACAAATGCATTTATATTTAGACTCTGTGTCTACAGATGTTGGCTTCAATTATTTTTTAGAATATAGTCATTAGTTTCATAAAAGGCATACCATTTCTGGTGGTGTTTAGGCAACTGAGGATCAGTGGTAGGAAGCTATGTTAAGGGGGAAAGGAATGAGAGTATGTGATTAATCCAACTTAGAAACTTTGGAGGAGAACTCTGAAAAATAGACAGGGGGAATTTATGGAAGAAGGTATAAATTCAATCTCCTTATCTGTATTCATAAAATTACCCTATGTATCAATAGTAAAAGTTAGGAGGCTGAAAGTGGGATAGAGGGAGAAAGAAAAAAAGAAGAAAAAATAACAAGGAAAGAAATAGAGAGAGGGAGAAACAAAATAAGAGTAAATAAAGAGGTGGTGAGGTGGGGCCTATGCAATTCCTCTATATTATATAATTCTAGTTATTCAGTTCTTAAAGTCCAATTTCATGGAAAGTTCTTGGTTTCACATATGTTGAGGTTGTGAGGATCAGAGTGTGAAGTGTAGAGAAGAATGGATGAGAAGAGCAAGAAAAGAAAAGTAAGAAAGAAAAAAAAAGTTTCTCAGATCTCTGTTTTATTTTCTTGCAGTAGGTGGAGTTGTCTATCCCTAGCTTGAGTTTCTGTGCTCAGGATGGTGGAGGTCGCCAGGGTGAGAGGGCTTGAGCTTCTACCTGGAGCCTCCCTACTTTTAGTCTCTGAATTGGAAACAAGGTGCCTGTACAGTTGCTGTTCCTCATTGATAGCTACACCTCCAAAAATCTTGTGAGAAAAATATTGAGTTAATACAGCTGGAGGTAGAAGAGTTGGAAACTGGGTATCTGATAAGCTGCAGAACCAAGCTGGTAGCCACTCCCATTGATAGATGGCGAGTCATTTCTTTTTGCAAGATGGATTCCATCTATTACCCATGTATGGTGTTTGTTGAGGTGGGTGGTTCTGGAGTGACCTTGTGCTGTGTCGAGAGCTCAGTCTGGTGACCTGCAAGCAAAGCCTCTGTGTTCTGTGCTGCCTTCCATGTATGCAGAGAGCGCCTGTGTGGCTGAGACTGCTGTGTGTGCCCAGAGAAACTGCGCAGCCAGGCCTTCCATCTGCACCAAGAGCACCCATGCAACCCTAGATTTCTTCAAATTTCTATGATATTGGGCAGGATTCATCTTTTAATTAGCCTTACATGCTCCACAGGTTTGGGCCTTGGGCCTTGTCGGTTCAATGGTTCGCTGTCAAGAACACTTTTTTGTTTTCTTTTTTTAGGGTTTCCCTTCATTATGGCTTATTGATATGAATGAAAATTGAGCTGGAAATCCAACAGGGTTGGCAGGAGGTGCTTGAAACTTCACACAATCAGTTCTCAGTGGGCACTCTCTGGTTTCTTTCTTTGAAGGTAGGTAGGCCAAAGATGAAGCATGCAAAAGCAACTGTATCCGGGAGCCCTTAAGGAGAAAACAGAGAAACATGTATGTACTGAAATAAGTCTCCCAACAATTTGATCAGATTTCATCTTTTAGCTTGCTCCACTAGGCTCCCCAAGGTTGACACTTCTAGGATCAATGGTTCTCTAAACAGGTAAGGGTTAGTGTGATGGTTAGGGTTAGGGCTAGTTTCAGAGCTAGTGTTCGCATTAGAGTTTGTTTTGTTCAAATTTCTTTGATACTGGGAAGATTTATCTTTTACCTAGCCTTACTATGTGCCCCAGTTTGGGACCTTCTTGCTTCAATAGTTCGCTGTTGGGAATATATTTTTTTAATGTCTCACTTCATTTTGACCTATATGGGTAAATGAGAATGGAGCTGGAAATCAGAGGGTTGTGCTAGGTGGTTGAAACTTCACTTACTCAATCATTTGTCTGTGGGCACTCTCTGGTTTCTTCCTTGTAAAAGTAGCGATAAGCTGAAGCATGCAAAACTAGTATATCCAAGAGCATTTTAGGAGAAAACAGGGAAATATGCATGTACTGAAATATATCACCCAATTATTTGGTCAGAATTTTTGATACTGTGCAGGATTCATATGTAAGCTTGCCCCACTAGTCTCCCCAAGTTTAAAACTTTTATGATCAAAGGTTCTCTTAACAGGTTAGGCTTAGGGTTATGTTTAGAGGTACGGTTAGAACTAGTGTTAGGGTTAGAGTTAGTTTTTTTTCAACCTTTTGGATACTGGACAGGATTTATCTTTTTGCTTTTCTTAGTATGCTCCCCATGTTTGGGCCTCCAAGTAAAAGCGTTTGCTCTCAGGAGCAGTTTTAATTTTCATGTTTAACTTCATTTTCCCTATAGGGGTGAATGGAAATGGAGCTGGATTCAAACAGGTTTTGTGCTAGCTTTTTGAAACTTCACACACTCAATCAGTCCTCAATGCACATTCTCTCATTTGTTTCCTGTGGTAGTAGTCCAAAGCTGAATTAGGAAAAAAAAAAAAAAAACAGCTTCATCTGTGAGCACTTTAGGAGCAAGATTCAATTTTTTTGCATGGATGTCTTTGATATTGTACAGGATTCATCCTTTTCCTAGTCTTAGTAGGATCCCCAAGTTTGGGTTTTCAAGGTTTGCCAATTCACTGTCAGGAACAGTTTGAATTTTTAGGTTTCACGTTATTATGGCCTAGAGATGTGAATGAAAATGGAGCTGGAAATCAAACAGGATTTTTGCTAGCTGCTTGAAACTTCATACTATCAATCAGTTCTCTGTGAGGACACTCTGGTTTTATCCTTGTGAAAGTATCGCAAAGATGAAGCATGCAAAAACAACAGTATGCGAGAGCATTTTAGGAGACAACAGGGACATATGCATGTACTGAACTACCTCCCCTAAACATTTGGTCAGATTTCTTTGATACTGGACAGGATTCATCTGTTAACTTGCCCCACTAGGCTCCTCAACTTTGAGACTTCTATGATCAAAGGTTTTCTAAACAGGTTAGGTTAGAGTTAGGTCGAGTGTTAGGGTTAGAGTTTGTCTTGTTCAAATTTCTTTGATACTGGGCAGGATCCATTTTTACCTAGCCTTACTATGTTCCCCATATTTTGGCGTTCTCAGTTCAATTCTTTGCCTACAGGAACAATTTTTATTTTATGGATTCACTTCATTTTGACCTACATGGGTAAATTGACATGGACCTGGAAATCAAACAAGGTTGGTGCTAACTGCTTGAAACTTCACACACTCAATCAGTTCTCTGTGGGCACTGTCTGGTTTGTTCCTTGTGAAATTAGTAATAAGCTGAAGCATTCAATACAAATTTATCTGAGAACACTTTAGGAGAAAACCTGGAAATATGCATGTACTGAAATAGCTTCTCCAATTATTTTTACAGATATCTTTGAAACTGCCCATGATTCATCTGTAAGGTTGTCCCACTAGACTCCCCAATTTTGAAACTTCTATAATGAAAGGTTCTCTAAACAGATTAGGTTTAGCATTAGATTTAGTGTTAGGACTAGGTTTAGACCTGGTGTTAGGGTTAGAGTTAGGTTTTTTTTTTTAAGTTTTTATGATACTGGGCAGGATTCAACTTTTTCCTATTTTTACTATACCCCAAATATTTGGGCCTCCTATGTAAAAGGGTTTTCTCTCATGAACAGTTTCAATTTTCATGTTTCTCTTCTTTTTGCCCTATAGGGGAGAATGGAAATGAAGCTGGAAATCAAACAGGGTTTGTGCTAGCTTCTTGAAACTTCACACACTTAATCAGTTTTCAGTGAGCATTCTCTGGTTTGTTTCCTGTGAAGTATATCTAAGCTGAAGTAGAAAGAAACAACTTTATCACTGAGTGCTTTAGGAGCAAGCAAAATACACATTTACTGAAAGAGCTTCAATTTTTTTTTTGTTCAGATTACTTTGATACTGTACAGGATTCATCTTTGACCAACCTTAATAGGCTTCCCAAGTTTGGGCCTTCAAGGTTCAATGGTTCAGTGTCATGAACAATTTGAATTTTTAGGTTTCACTACATTATGGCCTATAGGTGTGAACAGAAATGGAGCTGGAAATCAAACAGGGTTGGTGCTAGCAGCATGAAACTTCACACACTCAATCACTTCACTGTGGGCATGCTCTGGTTTGTTCCTTGTGAAAGTACCTTAAGCTGAAGCATTAAAAAACAATTTATCCAAGAGCTCTTTAGGAGAAAACAGGGGAAATAGGGATGTACTTAAACATCTTCCCCAATTATTGGTCAGAATTTTTGATACTGGGAAGGATTCATCTGTTACCTTACCCTACTAGGCACCCCAAGTTTTTGACTTTTATGATCAAGCTCTATAAACAGGAAAGGCTTAGTTTTAGGATTAGGGTTAGTGCTAGGGTTAGAACTAATGTTTGGGTTAGAGTTAGTTTGTTCAAATTTCTTTGATACTAGTCAGAATTCATCTTTTAGCTAGCATTACCATGTTTCCCAGGTTGGGCCTTCTCAGTTCAAGGTTCACTGTCAGGAACAGTTTGTGTTTTAAGGTTTTACTTCATCTTGACCTCTATGGGTTAATGTTAGGCTTAGACCTATTGCTCGTTTTTTTGTTGTTGTTATTGTTGTTGTTGTTGTTTTTGTTTTGTTTTGTTTTGTTTTTGGCTAGGGCTAGGGTAAAGGCTAGATTTTGAATTAGTGCTAGGGTTAGGGGTAGTATTAGGGTGAGGTTTAAGCTTAGGGTTAGGGTAATGGATAGGGTTAGGTTTAGGTTTCAGTGAAGGTTTATGGTAAAGGATGGGCTAGGTTTAGCAATAGGGTTAAGTCTAGCATTAGGTTAGGGTTATGTTTAGTATAATGGATAGATTTAGAGCTAGGGTTAGGAATAGGTTATGGTTTGGATTATGTCTAAAATTAGAGTTAGGTTTAGGGATAGGACTAGGTTTGGTTTACGCTAAGTGTTAGGTTTAGGGCTAATGTTATGGTTAGGTTAGTGTAATGTTTGGTGTTTGAGCTAGGGTAATGGCTAGGGAGAGTTTTAGGTTTACATTTAGGACTAGGGATATGTTTATGGTTAGGGTTTTGTTTAGGGTTCGGATTATAGCTAGAGATTTTATTACAGTTAGGGTTAGGTTTAGTGTAATGGATAATGTTAGATTTAGTGTTAGAGTTAGGGTTAGGGTATGGATTCAGGCTAGTCTTAGGATTAGATTTAGTGTAAGGCTTAATGTTTCAGCTAGGGTTTGGTCTATGGTGAGGTTTAGGTGTATGGTTAGGTCTTTGGATACATTTATTTTTAGGATTAAGTTTAGTGTAAGAGATAGGGTTATAATTAGGGTTAGGGTTAGGGTAATGGACAGGGTTAGAACTATAGTTTGAGCTAGGATTAAGGTTAGGATAAGAGCTAGGGTTAGGGTTATGGTTTAGGATAAGGCTAGGGTAGTGTTTAGGGTAAGGGTTTGGCTTTATGCTAGGGTTAGGTATAAGGCACGTGTTAGTCTTAGGGTAGTGTTAGGGCTAGGGCTAGGGTTAGGGTTATACTTAGGTTTAAGTTTAAGCCTAGAATTATGGCTAGGTTTTTTATTAGGTTTAGGGCTAAGGTTAGCATTAGGGTTAGGTTTATATTTAAGGCAATGGATAAAGTTAGAGCTAGGATTTGGGCTATGGTTACACTTAGAATTAGAGATAGGGTTAGGGATAGGGTTAGAGCTAGGATTATGCTTAGAGTAAGAATTAGAGTGAGCTAGGGTTAGGGCTAGGGCAAGCATTAGGTTTAGGGTTTGTGCTACTGTTAGGGTTAAGGTTATGCTTAGGTCTAAGTTTAGGGCTTGTATTAGGGTTAGGTTCTGTGTGAGGTTTATGGCTAGTGTTAGGGATATGTGTAATGCAAGAGCAAGGGTTATGGTTATGGTTATTTTTTTTTTTTTTTGGTGAGGGTTATAGATATGTCTAGTGTTAGGTTTATGTTTTAGAGTAGGATAAGATTTAGAGCTAGGGTTTGTGTTACTGTAAGCATCAGTGTTCGGGCTAGCATTGGGTTTATGGTTAGGGCCAGAATTAGAACTAGGGTTAGGTCTAGGACTAGGGTTAGTCTTTTGTTAGGTTAATGATTATTTTAGGGTAGGGCTAGGTTTTTGTTTAGGACTAGGGCTAGATTTATGGCTATATTTAGGATTAAGTTTAAGTCTACTGTTAGTGTTATAGTTAGGTTTAGGTATAGGTTTATTGGTAGGGCTAGTGTTAGGGTTTGGTTTAGTGTTAAGTTCAGGCTTTGACCTAGGGTTAGTGTTAGGGTCAGAATATAAGTAAGGATTAGGTTTAAGCTTTGGGTTAGGTTTAGAGATAGAATGGACCTAGAGTTAGAACTAGTAATATAGTTTTGGTTTGGGGAAAGCTAAGGATTAGGGCTAGGGTAGCATTAGGGTGTGAGTTTGGCTTAGGGTAAGGAATAGGTTTATAGTTAGGGTTTGGGTTAGTGTCAGGGTTAGGGTTAGGGTTAGGGTTTGGTTTAAAGCTAGGTTTGAGGCTCAGTTTAGAGTTAGGTTTTGTGTTAGGGTTAGGGCTATGGCTAATGTAAGAACTAGCTTTAAGGTTAGAGATAGTTTTAGGGTTAGGATTAGGGCTAGGTCTAGTGTTTGGGTTAGCTTTAGGATTAGGGTGATATTTGGAGGTAGGGTTAGTTTTAGGGTCAGGGTCAGGGTCAGTATTAGTTGTAAAGGGTTAGGACTAGGTGTAGCATTAGGATTTGGTTTAGGTTAAGGGTTAGTATTAGGGCTATAGCTCAGTTTTGTTTGTGGATTATGGCTAGGGTTAGGGCTAGTTTTCAAATTAGAATTAGAGTTAGGGCTAGTATTTGGGTGAGGTTTAGGTTTAGACTTAGGGTTAGATTTATAGGTAGGGTTACTTCTAGGTTTAGGACTATGGCTAGGGTTAGAATTAAGTTTAGGGCTAGTGTTAGGGTTAGGGAATAGATTAGGTTGGTTCTAGAAATAGGTCTAGGGCTAGAGTTAGGGTTAGTCTTAGGGCTAGGTTTAGAGGTAGGGTTACAGTTAGCAATAAATTAGGGCTGGGATTAGAGCTATGTTTAGTGTTAGGATTAGGCCTAAGGTTAGGACTAGGGTTAGTTTTAGTGATAGTGTTAGGATTAGGGTTAGGGATAGGGGACAGGATGTGGTAATACCTAGGTTCAGAACTAGGGCAAGGGTTGATATTAGGTTTTGGGCTAGGATTAGGGTTCAGGTTAGCATTAAGGCTAGTTTAGGGCCAGGATGAGGGCTCAGGTTTTTGTTAGGTTTAAGGCAAGAATTAGGTAGAGTGCTAATGTCAGGTTTAGCATTACAGTTAGGAATACTGTTAGAGTTAGTTTTATGGCTTGTTCTAGTTTAAAGGTTATATTTAGAAGAAGGGTCATTTTAGAGCTTGGTGTGTTAGTAGAGTCAGTTTCTTGCTCAGGGTTTGGGTTAGGTTTTGGTGTAGTTTTAGGGCTCGAATTAGCATTAAGGTTAGGGTTATTGTTAGGGTTAGATTAATTGATAGGGTTAGGTTTAGTGTTCAGTTTAGCTTTAGGTAAGAATAAGCTTAGTGTTAGCTATAGGTTTTGGGTTAGGCCTAAATGGATAGAATTAGATTTAGGTTTAGGACTAGAGTTAGTGTTAGCTTTAGCTTAACTGTTAGGCTTTGAGCTAGGATTAAGACTATGGCAAGGGTTAGATTTACAGTTAGGTCTAGGGTTAGGTTTACTGTTAGGGTTAGTGTAGTTATAGGGTTGGGACTAGAGTTAAGTTTAAAGTTATGGTTGAAGTAGGTTTAGGGTTAGGGCTAGTGTTATCATGATGTTTATACTTAGGGTTAAGATAATAAGTGGGGTTAGATCTATGATTAGAGCTATTATTTTTTAGGCTTATGTTTAGGTTAATGGATAGGTTTAGGTCTAGGGTTATGGTTAGGGCAAGGGTTAGGGTTAGGTTTATGTCTAGGGTTAGTGTTAGGGTTAGGTTTAGGGTAAGTGTTAAAGTTTGAGCTATGTTGAGGGCTAGAGCGATGGTTAGGGTTAGTGTCAGGTCTAGGTTTAGGATTAGCGTGAAATTTAGGGCTAGGGTTATCATTAGGGTTAGGGTATGTTTAGTGTAATGGATAGGGTTAGAGCTAGATTTAGGGCTAAGATTATAGTTAGGATTAAGTCTAAGTTTAGGTTTAGGGTTAAGGCCAGTTTTAGGGTTAGGGTTAGGTTTAGGGTAATGGTTAGGGCTAAGATTAGGGTTAGGGATAAAACAAAATGTAAGGCTCAGTTTAGGGATAAGTTTTGGGTTATGTTAGGACTATGGCTAATGTAAGAACTAGAGTTATAATTAGGACTACTTTTAGGTTTATGGTTAGGGCTAGTACGAGTTTTGGTTTATTTATACTTTTAAGGTGATGTTAGAGCTAGGGTTAGTGTAAGGTCAGAGTCAGGCTCAAGGTTAGTTTTAGGGTAAGGTTAGGACTGGAATTAGGGCTAAGGTTAGGGCTAGGTATAGGATTAGGTTTTGGTTTAGTTTAAGGGTTATGGTTAGTGCTATGGCTCTTTTTTTTTTTTTTGATTGAACTAGATTAGGGCTAGTTTTAGGATTAGTGTTAGTGTTAGGGCTAGTGTTAGTTTGAGGTTTAGGCTTAGGGTTAGGTTTGGACTTAGAGTTATGGTTAGTTCTAGGTTTAGGGCTAGGGCTAGAATTAGAGCTAAGTTTAAGGCAAGTGTTAGGGTTATGGTAAGAAATAGGGTTAGATCTAGGAATAGATCTAGGGTGAGAATTACAGTTAGTCTTAGTGCTAGTGGTTGAGTTTGTGCTAAATTAGGGCTAGGATCAGGTCTAGGATTAGTGTAAGGGATAAGTCTATGGTTAGAGTTAGGGTTAGATTTGAGAGAAGGTATGGGTTTATAGCAAGGTTGAGAACTAAGGCGAGGGATAAAATTAGGGATAGGTCTAGAGTTAGGGTTTGGGTTAGGATCAAGGCTAGGTATAGCGCTAGGATTAGGACTAGCATTTGTGTTAGGGTTAGGGCAAGACTTAGGGCTAGGGCTAGTATCAGGTCTAGTGTTATGATTAGGGATAGTTTTGGGGTAAGATTTATGGGTAGGTCTAGTGGCAGAGTTAGGTTTAGTGTGAAATTCAAGTAGAGAGCTAGGGGTATTGTAACAGTCAGAGTCAGGTTTTGGGTTTGGGTTAGGTTGAGGTTTAGGGTTATGGCTCAAATTAACATTAAGTTTGAGTTAGGGATATGGTAATGGATAAGGTTAGGTTTAGGCTTTAGGTTAGGTTTAGTACAATTTATGGTAATGGATAGGGTTAGGGTTAGGCCTAGGGTTAGCCTTAGGTTTATGGTTATCATTAGGTAATGGATAGGGTTAGAGCTAGGGTTGGAGCTAGGGTTATGTTTAGGATTGGGACTAAAGTTAGGGTTAGGGTTAGGGTTAAGTCTAGGGTTAGGTTTAGGGTATGGGTTAGGCTTTGAGCTAGGGTTAGTGCTAAGGATAGGTTTAGGTTTATGATTAGAGTTACTATTAGGGTTAAGGTAATGGACAGGTTTAGATGTTGGGTTAGGGTTAGGGTTAGTTTTAAGTTTAGGACTAGGGTTAGTGTTAAGTTTAGCATAATTCTTAGAGTTTGAGCTAGGGTTAGGACTACGGCAAGGATTAGGTTTCATGGTTAGGTCTAGGGTTGTGTTTACAGTTAAGTTTAGAGTAGGTTTAGGGTTACGGCTAGGGTTATCATGAAGTTTATGTTTAGGACTGGGGTAATGGGTGGGGTTAGAACTAAGGTTAAGTCTGTTTTTATGTTTAGGATTAGGGCTAGGGTTAGGGGTATATTTAGGCTTAGCATTTTCTTATGGTTAGGTTAAGGGTAAGCATCAGGAATTAAGTAAGTGTTAGGGCAATGTTGAGGCTTCAGGAAAGAATCAGGGATAGGGCTAGAGTTAGAGCTAGGTTTAGCGTTAGGTTTAGGGTTATGGTTAGGGTAATGGATAGAGTTAGAGCTAGGGTTTGGGCTATGGTTATGGTTAGGATTCTGACTAGGATTGGGGTTAGGTTTTGAGCTATGTTTATGTTTAGTGTAAGAGCTAGGGTTTGAGCTAGTGTTAATGCTAGGGCTAAGTCAAGGATTAGGTTCAGCCTTACATCTAGCAACAGGATTATGGTAGGTTTAGGGTTAGGGTTAAGTTTAGGGCTAGGGTATTTATTAGGGTTAGGTTAAGGGTTAGCGTAATGGATATGGTTAGATGTAGGTTTAGGTTTAGTGTTAGGGTTAGATTTAGTATTAAGATTAATGTTAAGGCTACAGTTATGTTTGGTTTATGGTATGGGTTAGATTTTGAGCTAGTGTTAAGGCTATAGTGAGTCTTAGTTTTAGAGTTAGGTCTACTGTTTGTTTTCCAGTTAGAGTTAGGGTTACAATTAGGGTTAAAGCTAGGGTTATCAATTATGTTATGTGTAGGGTTAGGTAAGGTGTAGGTTTAGAGCTAGGTTTAGGGATAGGGTTAAGTTCAGTGTTAGGGCTAGTGTTAGGGTTTAGAGTAAGGTACAGGTCTAAGTTTATATTTATGGTAAGGGTTAGGCTTTTAATAAGGTTTAAGACTAAGACTAGGGTTAGGTTTAGGGTGAGGGTTAGGGCTAGAGTTAGTGTTGGCATTAAGTTTAGGGCTAGATTTAGGACTAGAATTTGCTCTAGGTTTTGTGTTAGGTTAAGGTATAGAGTTAGGGATATGGGTAATGTAACAGCTAGGAGTATGATTAGGGCTAGTTATAGGGTTAGGGCTATGGCTATGTCTAGTGTTAGGTTTAGGTTTTTGGTTAGGGTAAGGTTTAGAGATAGGTTTAGTATTCAAGGCAGGGTCAGTGTTCAGGTTAGCGTTAGTGTTAAGATTAAAGTCAGAATTGAGACCAGGTTTATATCTAGGGGTAGGTTTAGTCTTTGCGTTAAGTTAAGGGTTATTGTTAGGGCTAAGGCTAGGTTTTTGTTTAGGTCTAGAGCTAGAGTTAAGTCTAGATTTATGATTAGGTTTAGGTCTAGGGCTAGTGATAGGGTCTGGTTTAGGTGTAAGGTTACTGGTAGGGCTAGTCTTATGGTTTGGTGAAGCATTAGGGCCAGTTTTAGACTTAGGTTAGAGTTATGGTCAGAATGTGGGTCAGGATTAGGGTTAAGGTTTGGGATAGGGTGAGAGCTAGAATAAGGGCTAGGGTAAGGACCATTAATATAGTGAGAGTTTTTATTAGGCTGAGGATTAGGGATAGGTCTAGGGTTACCATTAGGATTAGGGTTTTGCTTAGGGTTAGGGATAGGGTTAGAGCTAGTGTTAGGGTTAGGGTTTGGGGTATGGTTATGGTTAAAGCTAGGTGTAGGGCTTGGTTTAGGGCTAGTTCTTGTGTTAGTGTTAGGGCTAGGGTTAGGGACACAGATAATTTAAGAACCAGGGTTACAATTAGGGTTAGCTTTATGCTTAGTGTTGGGGTAGTTCTCGTGTTAGTGTTAGATTTAAGGTTAGGGTTATATTTAGAGCTAGAGTTATTTTTAGGATAGGGGTCAGGGTCAGGGTTAGTTTTAGGATTTGAGTTTGGACTCGAATTAGGACTAGGTTTACTGGTAGGGTTCAGTTTAAAGTTACCGTCATACTTACAGCTAGGGTGAGTGTTAGGATATGAGTTAGTTTCAGGGTTAGTTTTAAAGTAGGGGTTAGGACTCAATTAGGGCTAGTATTAGTTTTTGGGGTAGTTTAGGGATTGGTTAAAGTTAAGGTTTAGGGTTAGGTCTATTGCTTGGTTTTGTTTTAGTCTTATGGATAGAGTTAGGCTAGTTTTACAATTAGTATTAGGTTTAGGGATAGTGCTAGTGTTAGGCTTAGACTTAAATTTAGGGTTACACTTATAGTTAGGTTAAATCTAGGATTAGGCTAGGATTAAGGATAGGGCAAGGGTTAGGGCAAAGATTAGAGTTATAGTAAGGGATATGTTTAGAACTAAGGATAGGGCTAGTGTGTGAGTTAGAGTTAGTGATAGGGCTAAAATTAGAGTTAGGGTTGGGCATAGGGTTAAATTAGGGCTAGGATTAGGGCTAGGTTTAGTGTTCAGCTTAGGCCTAGCTATAGGGATAGTGTTAGGTTTACATTTAGGATAAAGAATGGCGTTATAGCTAGGTTTAGACGTAGGGTGAGTGTTAGGGTTAGGGCTAGTGTTGGGGGTAGGGTTATGATTAAGGCTAGGTTTAAGGCTAGGGTGAGGACTAGTGTTTGTATTAGATTCAGGGCTAGTATTAGTGCTAGGGCTAATATCACATCTAGGGTTATGGTTAAAGTTAGTTTTAGGTTTAGGCTTATGGCTACATCTTGTGTAAGGGTTAGGTTTAGGGTAAGGGTCAGGTTTAGAGAGCAGGGAATTTTTAGTATTAGAATTTGACTAAGGTAAGGATTTAGGTTTATGGCACAAATTAGCATTAGTGTTAGGGTTAGGAGTATAGTTAGGGTTTGTTTTGAGGTTCAGGTTTGGTTTAGGGTAATTGCTACAGTTAGTGTTAGTGATAGGGCTAGGGTTAGCATTAGGGTAAGGCTTATGGTTAGGGTAACTGATAGTGTAAAGCTTAGGTTACAACAAGAGTTCTTATTAGAAATATGCCTTGAGTTAGAGTTAGAGTTAGTTTTAGAACTAGGGTTAGGGTTAGGTTTAGGGTCATGTTTAGCATAAAGTTTAGGTTTTGAGCTATTGTTAGGGCTAGGTTTAGGGATAGGTCTAGGATAGGATTATGGTAGGTTTAGGGTTAGGGTTAGAGTTAGGGCTAGGGTTATCGTTAATGTTGGTGCTAGGGTTAAGGTAACTCATAGGGTTAGGTTAGGTTTAGATTTGGTTTAGAGTTAGAATTAGTGATAGGGTTATGTTTAGAGCTATGGTTATGTTTAGGTTTATGGTTAGGTTTATGGTTTGATCTAGAGTTAGGGCTATGATGAAATTAATTTTAGCGTTATGTCTATGTTTTCCAGTTGCAGTTAGGGTTAACATTAGGTTTCGGGCTAATATTATTAATAAGTTTAGATTTAGGGTTAGGGTAATGGGTAGTTTTAGAGCTAGGTTTAGGGTTATGGCTGGCTCTAGAATTAGGTTTAAGTTTTTGTGGTTTCAGGTTTAGATGTATGTTTAGTGTTAAAGCCAGGGTCAGGGTTTAGGTTAGAGTTAAATTTAGGGTTAAAGCCAGAATTAGGACTAGGTTTAGGTCTAGGGTAGAATTAGTTTTTGGGTAGATAGAGGTTTTTTTTTAGGCCTAGGGATAGGATTCTGTTTAGGTCTAGAGGTAGAGTTCAGGCTAGATTTAGGATTAGGGTTAGGTCTAGAGCTAGTGTTAGTTTGGATTAGGGTTAGGTTTATGTATAGATTACAAGTAGGGCTAGTGTTAGGGTTTGGCTAGGGTTAGGGTCAGGTTTAGACTTAGGGTTTATGTTATGGTCAGAATAAGGGTCAGGGTTAGAGTTAGGGTTTTGGATAGCGTTAGAAGTAGAATGAGATCTAGTGTTAGGACTAGTAATAGAATTAGGATTTGGTTAGCCTACGGTTTCGGGATAGGTCTAGGGTTACATTAGGGTTAAGGTTTTGCTCAGGGTAAGGCTTAGGGTTAGGGCTAAGGGTAGGTTTATGGTTAGGATTAAAGCTAGGTTTAGGTCTCAGATTAGGGCTAGTTTTGTGTGCAGTTTAAGGCTAGCTTTAGGGCAACGGCTAATATAAGTACTAGGGTTACAATTAGGGTTAGGTGTAGGGGTAGGTCAAGTGTTAAGATTAGGTTTAAGATTAGGGTGATATTTATAGCTAGGGTTAGTGTTAGGATATCAGTCAAGTCAGAGTTAGTTTTAGGGTTAGGTTTAGAACTCAAATAAGGGCTAGGTTTACTGTTAGAGTTCACTTTAAGTTTAGAGTGGTGTTTAGAGCTAGGATGAGTATTAGGATATAAGTCAGGTTCAGGGTTATTTTTAAGATTATGATTAGGACTCAAATGAGGGCTAGAGTTAGATCTAGATGTAGTGCTAGGGTTTGGTTTAAGTTAAGGTTAGTGTTAGGCCTGTTGCTAGGTTTTGTATTAGTGCTATGTTTAGGGTTAAGGCTAGTTTTATTCTTTTCTTTAGGGTTAGGGCTAGGGTTAGGGTTAGGTTTAGGATTAAGACTAGATTTAAGGCTAGTATTAGGGTTAGGTTTTGTGTTAGGTTTGGGGCAAGAATTTGGGTTAGGACTAGTATCAGGTCTAGGTTTATAGTTAGTGATATTTTTAGGGTTAGGTTTATGGCTAGGTCAAATTAAAGTGTTATGTTTAGGGAAAGGGTCATATTAAGAGCTGGTGTATTATTTGGGTTAGGTTAAGGTTTAGAGTTAAGGCTCAAATTAGCATTAAGTTTAGAATTATGGTTAAGGTAATGGATAGTGTTAGGTTTAGGATTAAGATTAAGTTTAAGTTAATGGATATGGTTATGGTTTTTGATAGGTTTAGGGTTAGGCCTAGGGTAGCATTAGGGTTGTGGTTATTGTTAGGGTAATTTATAGCATTAGACCTAGGGTTAGGGCTAAGATAATGGTTAGAATTAGGGCTAGAGTTAGGGTTAGGGTCAGGGATAGGGTAAGTGTTACACTTAGAATTAGGTTTAGGGTACATTTTAGGGTTTGAGCTAGGATTTTTGCTATGGCTAAGTTTAATTTAGGGTTTGGCCTAGGGTTATGGTCATGGTTAGTGTTATGGTTAGGGCTAGGTTTATCATTAAGCTTAGGGTAATATGTTTAGATGTCAGGTTAAAGATAGGTTTAGGTTTAGGTTAGCATTAGGTTTAGGTTTAGGTTTAGGATAAGGGTTAGGGTTTGACCTAACTTAGGTTTAGGGTTAGGGTTAGGTTCACTGTTAGTTCTAGGGTTAGAATTATGTTCAGGTTTAGGGTAGGTTTAGTTTTAGGTCTAGTATTATCATTAGTGTTAAGTTTAGGGTTAGGTGTTGGGTAGGGTTCAAACTTGGGTTAGGGCTAGGGTTAAGGTTAGGATTAGGGCTGGGGTTAGGGTTAGGTTTAGGCCTTGGAATAGTGTTAGGGTTAGGTTAAGTGAAAGTGTTAGTGATTGAGCTAGGTTTAGGGCTAGGGTGAGGGTTATGGTTGCAGTTTGGGCTAGGGTAGGGTTAGGGTTAAGTTTAGGGCTAGGGTTAGCATTAGATTTATGGTCATAATTAGTGTAATGGATAGAGTTAGAGCTAGGGTTTGGGGTATAGTTACAGTTAGGATTAGGGCTAGAGTTAGGGTGAGGTTTAGGGTTATGGCAAGGGTTATGTTTGGGGTAAGGTTTAGGGTTTGAGCTAGGGTTAGGACTAGAACGAGGGTTAGGGTTAGGGTTAGGGCTAGGTTTAGTGTTAGAGTTATGTTTAGGGTTTGATTTAGGGCTGTAATTAAGGCTAGGTTTTGTGTGAGGTTTAGGGATAGTGTTAGGTATATGGGTAATGTAAGAGCTAGAGTTATAGTTATGGCTTGTTTTAGAGTTCGTCTAGTTTTAGGGTTAGTTTTTGTGTTAGAATAAGGTTTAGAGTTAGAGTTTTTGTTAGGGTAAATGTCAGGTTTGAGGTTAGAATTAGATTCAGGTTTAGGTCCCTAATGAGGACTAGGGTTAGGTCTAGGGGTAGAGTTAGTGTTTGTTTTAGGTTAAGCATTATTGTTGGGATAAGGCTAGGGTTATGACTATGTTTAGGATTAGGTTTAGGTCTAGGGCTAGTGTTAGTTTTAGGTTTATGGTTAGGGTTACTGGTAAGGCTAGTGTTAGGTTTTGTATAAGGTTTAGGGTCTGGTTTGAACCTAGGTTTAGAGTTAGGGGTAGAATAAGGGTCATCATTAGGTTTTTGGTTTGGGTTAAGTTTAGAGCTAGAATGAGGGCTAGGTTTAGGACTAGTAATAGAGTTAGGGTTTGGTATAGGCATACAATTATGGTTAAGACTAGGGTAGGAATAGAGTGAGGGTTTGAATAAGTGTAAGAAATAGGGTTGGAGCTAGGATTAGGACTAGGGTAATGTTAAGGTTAGGGCCAGAGTTAGGGTTAGGGTTAAAGCTAGGGTTAGGCCTTGGATTAGGGCGAGATTTTGTGTCAGGTTTAGGGCTATGGCTAATTCAAGAACTGGAATTACGATTAGTGCTAGTTTTAGGGTTAGGTTTAGGGCAAGGTCTAGTGTTAGGATTAGGTTTAGGAATAGGGTGATAGAGGTAGGGTTAGTGTTAAGGTCAGAGTCAGGGTTAGTATTAGGTCTAGGAATAGAGTTAGGACTCTAAATAGAGCTAGGCTTAGGGCTATGTGTAGGGTTAGGGTTTGGTTTAGGTTAAGGTTTAGGGTCAGTGCTATGGGTGGGTTTTGCTTGAGGGCGAGGTCTAGGGTTAGGGCTAGTTTTCAAATTAGCATTAGGGTTAGAGCTAGTGTTAGGGTGTGGTTTAGGCTTAGGTTTAGGGTTAGATTTAGAGTTAGGTTTAGATCTATGTTTAGGCTACAGCAAATGTTAGGGCTAGGGTTAGGGCTAGTCTCTGAGTTTCCATAAGGGATAGGGTTAGAAATAGGGATAGGGATAAGGCGAGATTGAGAGTTAGTCTTAGTGTTAGGGTTAGATTTAGGGTTAGAATTGGGGTTTAATTAGGTCTATGATTAGAGCTAGGTTTAGTGTTAAGGCTGAGCCTAGGTTTAATGCTAGGGTTTTGGTTATGCTTATGGTTAGGTATGATGGTATAGCTAGCTTTAAAACTAGGGTGAGTGTTAAATTAGGGTTAAGTCTATGGTTAGGGTTAGCTTTAGGATTAAGGCTAAGATTAGAACTAGAATTAGGGCTAGAATTTGTTTTAGGGTTAGAACTTCATTAAATCTAGGGCTAATGTCAGGTCTAGGGTTATGGTTAGAGATAGTTTTAGGATTGAGATTATTAGGGTTAGGATTAGGTTTATAAATATGGTTAGGTTTAGGGTTCAGGTTAGGTTTACGGTAATGTATAGGTTTAAGGTTAGGAATAGGTTTAGGGTGATTCTAGGGTTAGCATTATGGTTAGGATTAGGATTGGGGTAATGGATAGGATTACAGTTAGGGTTGTGGCTAGGTTTATGGTTAGGATTAAGGCTAGGATTAGGGTTAGGTTTTGGGTTATGTCCAGGGTTAGGTTTAGGGTTAGGGTTAGGGTAAGGGTTAGGGATAGACTTAGGGTTATGGTCATGGTTAAAGGTAGTTTTAGTGCTCCTATTAGTGATAGGTTTTGGGTTAGGTAAGGGCTTGGTTAAGGGCTACAGCTAATGTAAAAACTAGGGTTATGATTATAACTAGTTTTAGGGTTAAGGTTAGTGCTAGGTCTAGGGTTAGGTTTAGGTTTAGCATAATGATAAGGTTACGGCTATGGTTATGGTTTTTATTAGGGCTAGAGTTAGGGTTAGGCCTAGGGTTAGTGTTAGGTTTAGTTTTAGGATATGGTTTAGAGTTTGAGCTATGGTTAGCGTTAGGGAAAGGGTTAGGTTTAGAGTTAAGTCTAGGATTTAATTAATGTTAGGTTCAAGGTTAGTGTTAAGGCTAGGGCTAGGGTTATCATTAGGTTTAGGATATTGGATAGGGTTTTATATTTTGTTAGGGTTAGGGTTAGGGTTAGGTTTTGGCTTAAGGTTAAGATTAGGGATAGGCTTAGGGTTCAGTTTAGGGTAATGGTTAGGTTTGAGCAAGGGTTAGCTCTATGGCAATGGTTAGGTTTATTGTTATGTCTAGGGTTAGGTTTAGGGTAGATTTAGGGTAAGGGATAGGGTTATCATCAGGGTTAGGGTTAGGGTTAGGGTTATTGCTAGGTCTAGTGTTAGGATTATGTTTTTTATTAGGATAAGATTTAGAACTAGGGTCGGTGTTAGGGAAACTGTCAGTGTTTGGTTTAGGGTTAGGTTTGTTATGGCCATCATTAGGACTAGGGTTTGGTCTACAGGTAGGGTTAGTGTTTGGGTTAGGTTAAGGGTTATTATTAGGGCTAGGACTAAGTTTTTGTTTAGGTGTAGGCCCAGAGTTATCACTAGATGAAGGATTAAGTGTAGGTCTAGGTCTAGTGTTACGGTTGGGTTTAGGTATAGGGTTACAGGTAGTGCCAATGTTAGGGGTGGGTTTAGTGTTAGGGTTTAGACCTATGGTTAGTGTTAGGTCAGTTTAGGTTTAGACCTAGTGTTATTTTTAGGGTAAAAATAAGGGTCAGGGTTAGGGTTAGGGTTTGGTATAGTGATAGAGCTAGATTTAGGGTTAGGTTTAGGACTAGTAATAGAGTTAGCTTTTGCGTTAGGCTAAGAATTAGGTTTAGGACTAGGGTAGCTTTAGGGTTAGAGTTTGGCTTAAAGTAAGGGATAGGGTTAGTTCTAGTGTTAGGGCTAGAGTTAGGGTGAGGGTTAGGGTTAGGACTAGGGTTAGGTTTAGGGTTAGGGTAAAAGCTAGGAGAGCTTGGATTAGGGCTAGACTAGGTTTTGTGTTAGCTTTAGGGCTATGGCTAATGTAAGAACTAGGGTTACAATTAGGGCTAGTTTTAGGGTTAGTATTACGTCTAGGTTTAGTGTTTGGTTAGGTTTAGGGTTAGGGTTACGTTTAGGCTAATGGATAGGATAGGGTTAGCGAATGTTTTAGGGTTAGGCCGAGGGTTAGCATTAGGGTTAGGATTAGGGTTAGAGTTAAGGTAATGGATAGGGTTAGAGCTAGGGTTAGTGTTAGAGTTATGGTTAGTATTAGTGTTAGGGTTAGTGTTAGGTTTAGGTTTAGTGCAAGGATTAAAGTTAGAGTTAGGTATAGGGTAAGGTTTAGGACTTGATTTAGGTTTAGAGTTAGGGTTAAAACTAGGGTTGGGACTCACATTTGGGCTCGATTTTGGGTATCATAAAAGCTAGTGTTAGCGATACAGCTAATGTAAAACTAGGGTTATGTTTAAGGCTAATTTTAGGGTTATGGTTAGGGCTAAGTCTAGTTTAATGGTTAGGATTAAGGTTAGGGTGATGTTTTGAGCTAGGATTAGTGTTAGGTTCAGAGTCAGGGTCAGGGTTACTTTACGGTTGGGGATAGGTATCGAATTAGGGGTAGGCTTAGGGCTAGACGTAGGGTTAGGATTTTTTTTTTTTCAGTCAAGGGTTAGGGTTAGTGCTACAGCTCATTATGTTTTAGTGCTAAGTATAAAGATAATGGTAGTTTTACGATTAATGTCAGTGTCATTGCTAGTGATCAGGTGAGTTTAGGCTTAGGGGTACATTTAGAGTTATGGTTAATTTTAGGATTAGGGCTATGGCTAGGGTTAGGGCTAGGGTTAGGTCTAGTGTTTTAGTTATGTTAAGGCATAGGTTAGAACTAGGAATAGAGCTAGGGCGATAGTTAGAGTTAGTCTTAAGGCTAGGGTTAGGGTTATGTTTACGGCTAAATTAGGGCTAGGGATATGTCTAGGATTGGTGTTAGGGTTAGGCCTACAGTTACAGCTAAGTTTAGGATTAGTTTTAGGGTTAGGTTTAGAAGAAGGGATGGGGTTATAGCTAGGTTTATGGCTAGGGCGATGATTAGAATTTGGTATAGGTATAGGGTTAGGTTTGTGTTAGAATTAAAGGTAGATTTGGGGTTAGGATTAGGACTAGGGTTTGTGTTATTGTTAGGAAAAGTTTTAGGAATACCGATAATGTCAGGTTTAGGATTACAGGTAGGGATAGTAATAGGGTTAAATTAATGACTAGGTCTAATGTTAGGTTTAGTAAGGGTCAGGTTTTGGGTTTGTTTTAGGTTAATTATTAGGGTTAGGGCTCAAATTAGCATTAGGGTTAGAATTAGGGTTAGGTTTATGGATAGGTTTAGGTTTAGGATTCAGGTTAAGATTAGGGTAATTGGTAGGGATAGGGTGAGTGATAGGGTTAGGGTTAGGCCTAGGGTTAAGGTAATGAATAACATAAGAGCTAGAGTTGGGGCTAGGGTTTTGTATAGGATTAGGGCTAGATTTAGGGTTAGGGTTAGGCTAGGGCTAGGGTTAGGGTTTGGGTTAGGTTTAGGGTACAGGTTAGGTATTGAGATAGGGTTAGTTCTAGGGTGAGTGTTAAGTTTAGGATTATGTCTAGGGTTAGATTTACGGTTAAGGTTAGGGTTAGTGTTAGGGTTAGGGCTAAGGTTATATTTAGAGTTAGGTTAATGGATAGGGTTAGATGTCAGGTTAAGATTAGGGGTAGTTTTAGGTATAGGGTTAGTGTTATGGTTTGGGCTAAGTTTAGTGTTAGAGTAAGGGTTAGGGTTTTATCTAGGGTTAAGGCTACAATGAGGGTTAGATTTAGGGTTTGGTCTAGGATTTGATTTGCAATTAGGATTAGAGCTAAGGTTATCATTAGGGTTAAGGTTCAGTTTAGGGTAATGGATAATTTTAGAGATAGTATTAGGGCTAGTGTTAACCTTATGATTAGGCTAGGATTAGGAGTAGGTTTAGGCATAGGACTAGGATATATTTAAGGTTTGGTTTTGGGTTTTATGTAGGTTTAGGTCTAAGGCGAGGGTTAGGGTTAGCGTGAGCATTAGGCTTAGGGTAAGGGATAAGGTTCGGTTAGGGTTAAAATAATGCTTTGGGCTAGATTTCAGCCTAGGATTATAGCTAGGTTTTGTGTTAGGTTTAGACCTAGTTTTAGTTCTTTGGTAATGTAAGGGTTATGTTTAGAGTTATGGCTAGTTATATTGTTAGGTTTAGGTTTTGGTAAGGGTTAGTTTTAGAACTAGGTTTAGTTTTAGTGTCAGGGTCTGTGTTTGGATTAGGGTTAGAGTTAGAGCTAGAGCCAGAATTAGGATTTGTTAGGTCTAGAGGTAAGGTTAGTGTTTGGCTTAGGTTAAGGGTTATCATTAGAGCTAAGGCTAGTTTTTTGTTTAGGTCTTGGTTAAAGATATGGCTAAATTTAGGATTAGGTTTTATCTAGGGCTAGTGTTAAGATTAGGTTTAGATATAGGGTTATGGGTAGGGTTTGGTTTAGGTTCAGGGTCAGAATAATGCTCAGGATTACGGTTAGGACTTGGGTTATGGTTAAAACAAGAATGAGTGATTGGGTTAGGACTAGTAATAGGGTTAGGGTGTATTTTAGACTAAGGATTAGTTTTAGGACTAGGGTTAGCATTAGGGTTGGGGTTTGGCTAGGGTAAACAATGAGGTTATAGCTAGGGTTAGAACTAGGGTTCAGGTTAAGGTTAGGGCTAGTTTTAGGGTTAAGTTAGGGTAAAAGCAAGGGTTAGATCTCAGATTTTGGCTAGGTTTTGTTTAGCATTAGGTTTAAGGTTACGGCTAATGTATGATCTAGGGTTATGATTAGAACTACTTTTAGAATTAGGGTTAGGACCAAGACTAGTGTTAGGGTTATTTTTAGGTTTAGGGTGATATTTAGAGGTAGAGTTAGTGTTAATGTCAGAGACAGGTTCAGGGGTAGTTTTAGAGTTAAGATTAGGACTCAAGTTAGGGCTAGGCTTAGGGCTAGATGTAAGGTTAGGGTTTGGTTTAGGTAAAAGTTAGTGATAGTGTTAGGGTTAGGGTTAGGTTTATTGTTAGGGTTACTGCTATGTTTAGGATTAGTGTTAGGGTTAGGTATATGATTAGGGTTAATGTTAGAGTTAGTGTTAGGTTTGTGTTAGGGTTAAAGTTTAGGTTAGTGTTAGGGTTACAGTTAAGATAGGATTCCAGTTAGGATTAGGGTTAGTGTTGGGGTTAGGGTTAGGGTTAGTGTTAGGTTTAGGGCTAGTGTTTGTGATAGGGTTAGGGTTAGGGTTCAGGTTAGGGTTATGTTGAGTTTTCGAGTTAGGTTTAGGATTAGGATTAGGTTTAGGGTTAGTGTTAGGGTTATTGTTAGGGTTAGGCTTAGGGTTTGTGTTAGAATTAGGGTTCGGGTTACCGTTTGGGTTAGGTTTAGAGTTAGGGTTAGGGTTAGTGTTAGTGTTAGGATCAGATTAGGGTGAATGTTAGTGTTATGCTTAGAGTTAGGGCTAGGTTTAGGGTTAGGGTTAGGTATAGGCTAAGGGTTAGGATTCGTGTTAGAGTGTTATGTTGGGGTTAGGATTAGTGTTAGGTTTAGGTTTAAAGTTTCTGTTAAGGTTAGTGTTAGAGTTAGTGTTGGAGTTACGGTTAGGTAAAGTTTAGAATTAGGGTTTGTTTAGGGTAAAGGTTAGGGTTTGCATTTTTGTTAGGTTAGTTTTAGGGTTAAAGTTAGGTTTTGTATTAGGGTTATTGTTAGGATTTGGGTTAATTTAAGTGATATGGTTAGGGTTAGGGTTAGGGTTTGTGTTAGGTTTAGGGTTAGGATTAGTATTAGCGTAAGGTGTAGGTTTATGGTTAGGGTTAGGTTTAGTGTTACGGTTAGGGTTAGGGTTAGAATTAGTGTTAGGGTTAGAGTTAGGTTTAGGGTTAGTTTTAGGGTTAGAGTTACATTTAGTGTTAGAATCAGGGTTCAGTTTATGATAAGGTTTAGTGTTAGTGTTAGTTTACGGTTAGTATTAGGTTTAGTATTAGGTTAAGATATAGGTCTAGGGTTAGGGTTAGAATTCAGATTAGTGTTTGGGTTAGGGTGAGGGTTAGTGTTAATGTTAGGGCTAGGGTTAGGGTTAGAATTAGGGTTAGGGTTAGGGTTAAGAATAGGATTAGTGTTAGGTTTAGGGAAATTGGTGTTCTTAGGGGTAGGGTTAGTGTTAGTGTTAGGGTTAGGGTTAGGGTTAAGTTTAGTCTTAGGTTTAGGGTTAGGCTTAGGGTTAGAGTTAGTGTATCAGTTAGTGTTAGTGTTACTATTATTGTTAGGGTTATGTTAGGTTTAGGGTTAGTGTTAGGGTTAGGGCTGGGTTAGTTTTAGTGTTAGTGTTATGGTTAGGATTAGTGTTAGATAAAAGCTAGGGTTATTGTTAGGTTATGTTTACGGTTATATTTTGGGTCAGGAATTTTGTTTGGGTTATGGTTATGGTTATGGTTAGGGTTACTTTAAGTTTAGGGTTAGGGTTGGTGTTAGGGTTAGGGTTAGGGTTAGTGTTAGTGTTAGGAT
>KZ295338.1:320912-373405 GCA_002406435.1 Spermophilus dauricus | reverse complement strand
TTTTTTTTTTTCAGTCAAGGGTTAGGGTTAGTGCTACAGCTCATTATGTTTTAGTGCTAAGTATAAAGATAATGGTAGTTTTACGATTAATGTCAGTGTCATTGCTAGTGATCAGGTGAGTTTAGGCTTAGGGGTACATTTAGAGTTATGGTTAATTTTAGGATTAGGGCTATGGCTAGGGTTAGGGCTAGGGTTAGGTCTAGTGTTTTAGTTATGTTAAGGCATAGGTTAGAACTAGGAATAGAGCTAGGGCGATAGTTAGAGTTAGTCTTAAGGCTAGGGTTAGGGTTATGTTTACGGCTAAATTAGGGCTAGGGATATGTCTAGGATTGGTGTTAGGGTTAGGCCTACAGTTACAGCTAAGTTTAGGATTAGTTTTAGGGTTAGGTTTAGAAGAAGGGATGGGGTTATAGCTAGGTTTATGGCTAGGGCGATGATTAGAATTTGGTATAGGTATAGGGTTAGGTTTGTGTTAGAATTAAAGGTAGATTTGGGGTTAGGATTAGGACTAGGGTTTGTGTTATTGTTAGGAAAAGTTTTAGGAATACCGATAATGTCAGGTTTAGGATTACAGGTAGGGATAGTAATAGGGTTAAATTAATGACTAGGTCTAATGTTAGGTTTAGTAAGGGTCAGGTTTTGGGTTTGTTTTAGGTTAATTATTAGGGTTAGGGCTCAAATTAGCATTAGGGTTAGAATTAGGGTTAGGTTTATGGATAGGTTTAGGTTTAGGATTCAGGTTAAGATTAGGGTAATTGGTAGGGATAGGGTGAGTGATAGGGTTAGGGTTAGGCCTAGGGTTAAGGTAATGAATAACATAAGAGCTAGAGTTGGGGCTAGGGTTTTGTATAGGATTAGGGCTAGATTTAGGGTTAGGGTTAGGCTAGGGCTAGGGTTAGGGTTTGGGTTAGGTTTAGGGTACAGGTTAGGTATTGAGATAGGGTTTGTTCTAGGGTGAGTGTTAAGTTTAGGATTATGTCTAGGGTTAGATTTACGGTTAAGGTTAGGGTTAGTGTTAGGGTTAGGGCTAAGGTTATATTTAGAGTTAGGTTAATGGATAGGGTTAGATGTCAGGTTAAGATTAGGGGTAGTTTTAGGTATAGGGTTAGTGTTATGGTTTGGGCTAAGTTTAGTGTTAGAGTAAGGGTTAGGGTTTTATCTAGGGTTAAGGCTACAATGAGGGTTAGATTTAGGGTTTGGTCTAGGATTTGATTTGCAATTAGGATTAGAGCTAAGGTTATCATTAGGGTTAAGGTTCAGTTTAGGGTAATGGATAATTTTAGAGATAGTATTAGGGCTAGTGTTAACCTTATGATTAGGCTAGGATTAGGAGTAGGTTTAGGCATAGGACTAGGATATATTTAAGGTTTGGTTTTGGGTTTTATGTAGGTTTAGGTCTAAGGCGAGGGTTAGGGTTAGCGTGAGCATTAGGCTTAGGGTAAGGGATAAGGTTCGGTTAGGGTTAAAATAATGCTTTGGGCTAGATTTCAGCCTAGGATTATAGCTAGGTTTTGTGTTAGGTTTAGACCTAGTTTTAGTTCTTTGGTAATGTAAGGGTTATGTTTAGAGTTATGGCTAGTTATATTGTTAGGTTTAGGTTTTGGTAAGGGTTAGTTTTAGAACTAGGTTTAGTTTTAGTGTCAGGGTCTGTGTTTGGATTAGGGTTAGAGTTAGAGCTAGAGCCAGAATTAGGATTTGTTAGGTCTAGAGGTAAGGTTAGTGTTTGGCTTAGGTTAAGGGTTATCATTAGAGCTAAGGCTAGTTTTTTGTTTAGGTCTTGGTTAAAGATATGGCTAAATTTAGGATTAGGTTTTATCTAGGGCTAGTGTTAAGATTAGGTTTAGATATAGGGTTATGGGTAGGGTTTGGTTTAGGTTCAGGGTCAGAATAATGCTCAGGATTACGGTTAGGACTTGGGTTATGGTTAAAACAAGAATGAGTGATTGGGTTAGGACTAGTAATAGGGTTAGGGTGTATTTTAGACTAAGGATTAGTTTTAGGACTAGGGTTAGCATTAGGGTTGGGGTTTGGCTAGGGTAAACAATGAGGTTATAGCTAGGGTTAGAACTAGGGTTCAGGTTAAGGTTAGGGCTAGTTTTAGGGTTAAGTTAGGGTAAAAGCAAGGGTTAGATCTCAGATTTTGGCTAGGTTTTGTTTAGCATTAGGTTTAAGGTTACGGCTAATGTATGATCTAGGGTTATGATTAGAACTACTTTTAGAATTAGGGTTAGGACCAAGACTAGTGTTAGGGTTATTTTTAGGTTTAGGGTGATATTTAGAGGTAGAGTTAGTGTTAATGTCAGAGACAGGTTCAGGGGTAGTTTTAGAGTTAAGATTAGGACTCAAGTTAGGGCTAGGCTTAGGGCTAGATGTAAGGTTAGGGTTTGGTTTAGGTAAAAGTTAGTGATAGTGTTAGGGTTAGGGTTAGGTTTATTGTTAGGGTTACTGCTATGTTTAGGATTAGTGTTAGGGTTAGGTATATGATTAGGGTTAATGTTAGAGTTAGTGTTAGGTTTGTGTTAGGGTTAAAGTTTAGGTTAGTGTTAGGGTTACAGTTAAGATAGGATTCCAGTTAGGATTAGGGTTAGTGTTGGGGTTAGGGTTAGGGTTAGTGTTAGGTTTAGGGCTAGTGTTTGTGATAGGGTTAGGGTTAGGGTTCAGGTTAGGGTTATGTTGAGTTTTCGAGTTAGGTTTAGGATTAGGATTAGGTTTAGGGTTAGTGTTAGGGTTATTGTTAGGGTTAGGCTTAGGGTTTGTGTTAGAATTAGGGTTCGGGTTACCGTTTGGGTTAGGTTTAGAGTTAGGGTTAGGGTTAGTGTTAGTGTTAGGATCAGATTAGGGTGAATGTTAGTGTTATGCTTAGAGTTAGGGCTAGGTTTAGGGTTAGGGTTAGGTATAGGCTAAGGGTTAGGATTCGTGTTAGAGTGTTATGTTGGGGTTAGGATTAGTGTTAGGTTTAGGTTTAAAGTTTCTGTTAAGGTTAGTGTTAGAGTTAGTGTTGGAGTTACGGTTAGGTAAAGTTTAGAATTAGGGTTTGTTTAGGGTAAAGGTTAGGGTTTGCATTTTTGTTAGGTTAGTTTTAGGGTTAAAGTTAGGTTTTGTATTAGGGTTATTGTTAGGATTTGGGTTAATTTAAGTGATATGGTTAGGGTTAGGGTTAGGGTTTGTGTTAGGTTTAGGGTTAGGATTAGTATTAGCGTAAGGTGTAGGTTTATGGTTAGGGTTAGGTTTAGTGTTACGGTTAGGGTTAGGGTTAGAATTAGTGTTAGGGTTAGAGTTAGGTTTAGGGTTAGTTTTAGGGTTAGAGTTACATTTAGTGTTAGAATCAGGGTTCAGTTTATGATAAGGTTTAGTGTTAGTGTTAGTTTACGGTTAGTATTAGGTTTAGTATTAGGTTAAGATATAGGTCTAGGGTTAGGGTTAGAATTCAGATTAGTGTTTGGGTTAGGGTGAGGGTTAGTGTTAATGTTAGGGCTAGGGTTAGGGTTAGAATTAGGGTTAGGGTTAGGGTTAAGAATAGGATTAGTGTTAGGTTTAGGGAAATTGGTGTTCTTAGGGGTAGGGTTAGTGTTAGTGTTAGGGTTAGGGTTAGGGTTAAGTTTAGTCTTAGGTTTAGGGTTAGGCTTAGGGTTAGAGTTAGTGTATCAGTTAGTGTTAGTGTTACTATTATTGTTAGGGTTATGTTAGGTTTAGGGTTAGTGTTAGGGTTAGGGCTGGGTTAGTTTTAGTGTTAGTGTTATGGTTAGGATTAGTGTTAGATAAAAGCTAGGGTTATTGTTAGGTTATGTTTACGGTTATATTTTGGGTCAGGAATTTTGTTTGGGTTATGGTTATGGTTATGGTTAGGGTTACTTTAAGTTTAGGGTTAGGGTTGGTGTTAGGGTTAGGGTTAGGGTTAGTGTTAGTGTTAGGATAGGTTTAGGGTTAGGGTTAGGTGTAATGTTAGAGTTATTGTTAATTTTATGGTTAGTGTTTTTGTTAGTGTTAAGGTTAGTTTTAGGGTTAGGATTAGGGTTAGGGTTAGTGTTGTGGTTAGGGTTTAGGTTAGAGTCTGTGATAGGTTTATGATCAGAGTTAATGTTAGCATTAGGGTCATGGTAAGTGTTCTATTTAGGGTTAGGGTTATGACTCATCTTTGAGTCAGTGTTAGAGTTAGGTTTAGGGTTAGTGTTCAGGTTAGATTTAGGATTAGTGTTATGTTCAGGGTTAGGCTATGGTGAATCTTAGGGTTAGTGTTAGGGTAGGGTTAGGGTTAGGTTTTGAGTTAGTGTAAGGGTTACGGTTAGGTTAGGTTTAGGATTAGTGTTAGGGTTAGGGTTAGTGTTAGAGTTAAATTTAGGGTTAAGGTTATGGGTAGTGTTAAAATTAGGAATATGCTTAGAGTTAGTTTTAGAGGTAGGTTTAGGTTTAGGATTAGAGTTAGTGTTAGTGTTAGGGTTAGGGTTAGGTTCATTTTTAGGTTAGGGTTAGTGTTGGTGTTCTTGTTAAGGTTAGGGTTACTGTTAGTGTTAGGGTTAGGATTTTTGGTAGGATTACCGTTAGGATTATGTTTACAGTTACGGTTACAGTTTGGGTTACTGTTATTGTTAGGGTTAGAGCCGGGTTAAGCTTAGTGTTAGGATTTGGGTAAAGTTCAGAATTAGATTTAGTGTTAGGGTTAAGTATAGGGTTAGGGTTAGGTTAACGTTAAGGTTAGGTTTATGGTTTGTGTTAGGGTTAAGGTTAGTGTTAGAGATGGCTTTAGGGTTAGGGTTAGGGTTAAGGTTAGTGTAAGGTTTAGCGTTTGGGATATACTTAGGTCTAGGGTTAGTGTTAGAATTAGGGTTAGGGTTATGGTTAGCTTTAGGTTTAGGGTTAGGTCTAGGGATATTGTTAGGGTTAGGTTTAGGGTTAGGATTATGGTTAGGGTTAAAGTTAGGGTTAGTGTTCGTGTTAGGGTTAGTTTAGGGTTAGGGTTAGGGTTAGGGTTTGTGTTAGGATTAGGTTTAGGGTTATTGTTAGTTTAGGGTTAGGGTTATGGTAAGGGTAAAATTTAGATTTAGTGCAGCAGTCTGGCTGGGCACAATTCAGGAGCCACTTGTCAAAAGAAACTAACTTTATTTTTAGAACTACAAACACCAAACAAAACAACTCCTCAGGAAAAAACCCTCAGAGCCCAACTGCCACCACCGGCTTCTCACAAGCCTCTCACCCTCACACAAACCTCACCACCTCCCACAATCCTCCTGTTCTTGAGACCGATTCGCTGGGTTGCGTGGGCGGAGCCAAAGAAGTCCCCCAATGAGCAGCTCCGTGGAGGAGCCAATCAGCTAGATGTTGCTGGGGCCGCTGTGAGCCAATCATCAGCTGGCAGTCTGAAGGGCAGGGAAACAGCCCAATGAACATCACCGCAGAGGAGCCAATCAGCTAGATGTTGCTGGGGCCGCTGTGAGCCAATCATCAGCTGGCAGTCTGAAGGGCAGGGAAACAGCCCAATGAACATCACCGCAGAGGAGCCAATCAGCTAGATGTTGCTGGGGCCGCTGTGAGCCAATCATCAGCTGGCAGCTGGAAGTTTGCTAGCAGCTGGAAGGCTGTGGCTCTCAACATCTCCCCCTCTCTGTTTAAACAACAAGCATGTGGCTTGGGGACCGTGCCTGCCTTAGGTTGTCCAATACTACATATGGTCCTTACCCGTCTTCGGATGAGCTGACCTCAGGGCGTCAGCCTCCTGTCTTAGGTTGGTACCATTGTAATTGGATCTTACCCGTCATTGACTACCAGTCCAGTATACAGCCACACCTGTGGAGAGGTCTTTGTCATGACAAGCAGAAGGGAGGAAGATGCACCAAGCTAATTGATGGCTCTTGTTGGAAAAATTGTACCACCGATGACATCATCAGCAAAAATACCCCAACACTACCACAAGTCACTGCACCAACAGATAGTTCACAATGCATACAAGTGAGTTCACAATGCATACAAGTGACACATAGTTTAGGCAAGTTCTGCAAGCAGTTCAGTGATGGCTATTGCAGAAACTGTAGATTAGTTTTATCTTTGTCTTCACCAGCACTGGGATGAAGATAGGAATTCTAGCAATAATGGCTAAAGAAAAAATTATGTAACATTCCAGAAGGCACTAAAAGAAAACAATTTTCTTAACAATTTACATTGTCTTCACTGGCACTGGGATGAAGATAGGAATTCTAGCAATAATGGCTAAAGAAAAAATTATGTAACATTCCAGAAGGCACTAAAAGAAAACAATTTTCTTAACAATTATCTTTGTCTTCACTGGCACTGGGATGAAGATAGGAATTCTAGCAATAATGGCTAAAGAAAAAATTATGTAACATTCCAGAAGGCACTAAAAGAAAACAATTTTCTTAACAATTTACATTATCTTGAAGAGAATTATTAAATATAATGAAAAGGAAAGGTGAAAGTAAACAAACAGATCTGTTAACCTTTTTTGTTTACATATTAAAACAATTCTTAACAGTTATTTACCCAATTTAAATTAAACCATTTAAATCACGTGAATAAAAAAAAATTGGGGTCCATTTTTTCATAAGCACTCATCATGTATATGATATATGGACATACGTACATTCAAACATATAACACAAAACACAAGTGTGCACACATAATATAATACAACACATAACATAATAGTAAAGGCCTTATAACTTTTTACAGGTGAAATCTCCATTGCAATGTTTAAAAACTCTATAGTCAAAAAAAAAAAAGAACTGATCAGCAAAACATTAACCTAGGTCTGTATGAGCTACCTTTTGAGCTGATTGTTTGGGTACTAAAAATGTAAAAGTTTGATCAGGTGTAACTATTGCTGCTGTACCATTATTTGACCCATCAGTGAATATATTTGGAGCATTCATGATAGGTGTTTTTCTTGTCATTTTTGGAAAAATTACAGGATGCAATGACCAAAAAGACAATAAAGGATTAGATGGTAAGTGGTTATCAAATGAAACATTAGATTTGCACATGATTATTGCCCAAGTATTTAACTCATTAGCTAATTCATCAATTTGATTCATAGTATATGGAGTAATAATTTTATTGGGAGAAATTCCAAATACTCCCTTTGCTGTTTTTATTCCTTTGAGTATTAATTGTCCTACAGCCTCAGGATACCTAGTAAGAATAGTGTTAGGAGAATAAGATAAATGTATCCATAATAATGGACCTTCTTGCCAAAATACTCCTGTAGGAATATTTTTTGTTGGTAGTACAATAAATAATAAAGGCAAACTTATATCAATTCTATCCAAATGCATATTTTCCATATATGTTTCAATGATTTTTAATGCCTTTCTTGCTTCAGGCGTTAACATTCGGGGTGAATTTGGATCTGATGGACCTTTTAGGATATCAAATAAAGGTCCTAATTCTCCTGTTGGAATACCTAGATAAGGCCTTATCCAATTTATGTCTCCTAATAACTTTTGAAAGTCATTAAGTGATTTAAGTTGATCTACTCGTATTTGAATTTTTGGTGGACGGATCATGGTTGAGGATAATAGAACTCCTAAATAATTAATTGGAAAATTTAATTGTACTTTATCTATTGCTATCTCTAGATTATAATTTTTTAATAAATTTGTAAGTGTGGCATAACATTCTAGCAATGTGTTTTTATCTTTGTGTGCTAATAATACATCATCCATATAGTGAAATATTTGTAGTTCAGGATTTTGATTTCTAAGTGGCTGGATTACTTTGTTAACATAAATTTGACACATAGTTGGGCTGTTAGCCATCCCTTGAGGGAGTACTTTCCATTCATATCTCTGATCAGGACCTTCATGATTTAGTGCAGGGATAGTAAATGCAAAACGTGGACTATCCTCAGGATGAATGGGAATTGAAAAAAAACAATCTTTAATATCTATAACTAAAACATACCAAGTTTTTGGCAAAGCAGACAATTGAGGAATCCCCGATTGAGCAGGTCCCATAATGACCATTTCATTATTAATGGCTCTTAAATCTTGCAATAATCTCCATTTACCAGATTTCTTTTTGATGACAAAAATGGGAGTATTATGGGGAGATACAGAAGGTTGTATATGTCCTTCCGCTAATTGTTGTTTGACCAGATCATGGGCTACTTGTATCTTTTCTTTAGTCAAGGGCCACTGAGGAACCCATCCTGGTCTTTCTGATTTCCATGTAATTTTTATTGTCTCAGTGGCCCTTTGTGAAAATCCAACCCATGTCTGTCTGTTCCTTGATCTATTTGTATTGGTGCTGCTATACCTTGTTCTTGTTTTTCTAATCTTTTTCCTTTCCTAAAACCTTGTCTAGCCATAATAATGGGTGCATTTTGACTTACATTATTTGTTAATGTCAAACCTAATTGATCTAAGACATCTCATCCCCATAAATTTACGGGAAGATGATCCAATACATATGGCTGTATAGTTCCTTCACATCCTTCAGGATCCTTCCAATCTAATACCATTGCGCTTCTATCGAGATTAGTCGCCACTCCTAGGCCTTGAAGCGTTTGAGTGGCTTGTTGTAATGGCCAGTGTTTTGGCCATTCTTGACGAGAGATGATGCTAAGGTCTGCACCTGTATCCAGTAGTCCATTAAATTCATGTCCTTGAATATTTAGTTTTAGCATGGGGCGAGAATCTAAATTTAAAGAAAGCATAGCCCAATCTACACCTGTGGAGCCTAATCCCTTGGAACCTCTTTCTACAGCATGACTGGAAAATTTATCATGTAGGCTTGGTATTATTAGTAACTGTGCTATTCTATCTCCTGGTGAAATTACTGATATACCCTTTGGAGAACTGGCTATAATTTTTATTTCACCTTCATAATCGGGATCAATTACCCCAGGACTTATCAAAAGTCCTTTTAGAGTAGAAGAGCTGCGTCCCAATAATAAGCCTACTGTTCCTTTGGGAAGAGGTCCTTTTACCCCTGTGGGAATGATTTGAACTCCCATCTCTGGAGTTAGTACTGCTCTGGCGGAGGCGCAGATGTCCAACCCTGCGCTCCCTCTGGTTTGTCTGATGAGGGATCTGATGGACAATGTGTCCTGGTCACTACCCTGATGGGGTTGCTGGGTTCCTCCAGTGCTCCGTATATTTGTGGTTTGGGGCCCCGGAGCATTGGGGCCCCCTGTCCATTTTTTGGCAACGGAGCCCGATGCCTTTGTCCACGATATTGTGGATAAACACCTTGTCCTTGTTCATTTTTTGATAATGGAGTACCCTCTATGGTGGTTTGAGAACGGCATTCATTAGCCCAATATAATGGAGTACCCTCTATGGTGGTTTGAGAACGGCATTCATTAGCCCAATGTCTCCCTCTACGGCATCGTGGGCAAATACCGGGTATTCTACTCCTTTGATACCTAGTTTTGTTAAACCCTCCTCCTATGGGGCAATTCCTTTTAAAATGTCCTGTTTGTTGACAATTGTAGCATGTTCTTGGCCTGGTATATAAAGCCTGTTTTACTGCAGCTGCCACAATTTGCCCTTGTTCATTAATGTCTCTGGCATCTAAAGCCTGTTTTACTGCAGCTGCCATGACTTGCTCTTGTTCATTAATGTCTCTACATAATTTAATATATGTGTTTAAATCTTCCTGTTTCCATGGTCTAATGATATCTCTGCACCAACGATTCGCTTGGTCATAAGCCAGTTGTTTTATTAATGGCATTGCTTGTTCTGTATTCCCAAAAACTCTGGTAGCTGTTTGAATAAGCCTATCTACAAATTCAGCATAAGGCTCATTGGCTCCTTGTATTATCTTAGATAATTGACCTTGTAAACCTCCATGTCCTTGTAAAGTCTTCCATGCCTTAACTGCATCTACAGCAATTTGTGAGTATACGCCAGGATCATATGCAATTTGTTGCTGCCGATCCTCATAAGGTCCCTTTCCTAACAACATATCTAGATTTCTCTGAGAATAACCAGCTGCTGCATTTCGCCTAGCCGTCTCCTTGCAAAATTCCTCATTGGCAACCTTCCATAACAGGTATTGTCCTCCATTTAGCACAGCTTTACACATATTAGCCCAATCTGCTGGCGTCATGCTTAAGTTGGTAATGGATTCGACTAAGCTTACAGTGAAGGGTGCTTGAGGACCATAGGTTGTTACAGCCTCTTTTAGCTCCTTCACTGTTTTGAAATTTAAACCCTGGTAAATTCGCTGCCCTCCTACCTCAAATACAGGGCATACTTGAGATCCTGTCTCAGGATCCCAACTATCAACTGCGGGGGTTGGGAGTCTCCTAGCATATGGAGGTGGTGCTGTTGATATGTCCTCTGGTGATAGAATGCTGTTAGTAGCAGTCTCCTGTAGAGGTGGTGCTGATGGTTGGACACTTACGCTCTCTGATAGAAAGGTGTTATTAGCAGTCTCCTGTTGTAACTTTTCCCCTGATGGCTTTTTCTGCTCTAAACTTCCTTCCTCTGTCTCACTAGCTCGAAAGACCTTCTCTTTTACTTGAATCTTTATGTCTTCTCCTTCCTCTACCTTTGTCTGAACTGAAGGCTTTGGACTAAGTAAACCAGATACGAACGTCCACAATGGCAATGTGCCAACTGGCAGAGTCCCTGGGTTGTTCTTTTCTATTCTTTTTAAATCTTCACCATGATGGTTCCATTGTGATATATCTAACAACTCCTCCTTAAAAAGCCATGGGCTACATTGTTGTATTGTATCAACGTATGCCCTGACTGCTCTTGATTTTACTGGGATGCCTCCTTCCTCTAACAATTTACTTAACAGTCTTACGGTTTGTTTTTTACTAATTTCTTTTCCTGTATTTTTACTATAATACAACCCAACAAGATAACACCAAACAAAACTGAGACAGAATGAAATAAAAATGGAACCACACAAAATCATTATATCAGCCTTTCTATCCTCCTGACATGTGCATCCGTCCTTTCTCCCTATCTGTTCCTCAGAAGCAAATAGTTTTTCCTCAGATGTGAGCGGTTTTTCTTCCGTCTCACTCATCTCCAGGGACAGGCAAGTTAAAACAAAAATGAAGCAAAACAAAAGAGGAAACTTAGAATGGCTACCCATCCTCTCACCCTGCCCTCAGGGGCAAGCAGTTTACTTACCCTCAGTCGCTCCCCGTGCGAGCCACCAAATGCCGCAGTCTGGCTGGGCACAATTCAGGAGCCACTTGTCAAAAGAAACTAACTTTATTTTTAGAACTACAAAGGCCAAACAAAACAGCTCCTCAGGAAAAACCCTCAGAGCCCAACTGCCACCATTGGCTTCCCACAAGCCTCTCACACACACACCTCACCACCTCCCACAATCCTCCTGCTCTTGAGGCTGATTGGCCGGGTCCTGTGGGCGGAGCCAAAGAAGTCCCCCAATGAGCAGCTCCGTAGAGGAGCCAATCAGCTAGATGTTGCTGGGGCCGCTGTGAGCCAATCATCAGCTGGCAGTCTGAAGGGCAGGGAAACAGCCCAATGAACATCACCGCAGAGGAGCCAATCAGCTAGATGTTGCTGGGGCCGCTGTGAACCAATCATCAGCCGGCAGCTGGAAGTTTGCTAGCAGCTGGAAGTTTGCTGGGGCCCCTTTGGCTGAGGCTCTCAACAATTTAGGGTTTGTGTTAGGATTAGGTTTAGGGTTATTGTTAGTTTAGGGTTAGGGTTACGGTAAGGGTAAAATTTAGAGTTAGGGTTATGGTTACAGTTAAAGTTAGTGTTAGTGATAGGGTTAAGATTTAGTTTAGTGTTAGGGTTAGGTTTTAGTTTAGTGTTTGGTTTAGGTTTAGGGTTAGGGTTTGTGTATGGTTATTGTCAGGATTATATTTAGGGTTATAAAAAAGTTTAGGATTAATGTTAAATTTAGGTTGAGGTTTTGGGTAAGGTTAGTGTTAGTGTTTGGGTTAGTATTAGGGCTATGGTTAGCGTTAGGACTAGTGTTAAAATTAGAATTAGGGTTAGGGTTACAGTTCGTATTAGGTTAAGGTTAGGATTTAATTTAGGTTTTGCATTAGTGTTAGGGTTACGGTTAGTGTAATGTTGAAGGATAGTGATTGGGTTAGGTTCAGGTTAGGGTTAGGTTTATGATTCATGTTATGTTTAGAGTTAGGGATTATATTAGTGTTATGTTAGTGTTATGGTTAAGGTTAGGGTTTGAGTTAGGAAATTGTTTATTTTTAAGGTTAGTGTTATATTAAGGGTTACATTAGAGGTAATGTTAGAGTTCGTGTTATGGTAAAGGTTAGGGTGAGTGTTAGGTTTTGTTTAGTTTTAAGGTTAAGGTAAGCTAAAGGTTAGGGTAAGGTTTAGGTTAGGGTTAGGGTTATGATTTGATTTAGGGTTTGTGTTAGGTTTAGGGTTATGGTTAATGTTAGGGTTGCATTAGGGTTATGGTTTTTGTTATGATTACTTATAGGATTAGTGTTAGGGTTAGAATTAGGGTTAGGTAAGGTTTAGGGTTAATGTTAGGTTAGTGTTAGGGTTATGAATTTTTAGTGTTTCTGTTAGGGTTAGGTTTAGGGTTAGGATTTTGTTTAGTGTTAGGGTTGGTGTTTTTGTTAGGGATAGGTTAGGGTTAGGGTTAGGTTTAGGGTTAGGATTTGTTTTATGGTAAGGATTCGGGTGAGTGTTAGGTTTAGATTTAGGTTTAAGTTTAGGGTAAGATAAAAGTAAGGGTTATGTTTACTTTAGGGTTAGGGTTATAGTTTGGCTTACAGTTTGTGTTAGGTTTATGGTTAGGGTTATGGTTAAATTAGAGTTACGTAAGGGTAAATGTTAGGGTATGGTTAGTTGTAGGGTTACTGTTAGGGTAGGGTTAGATTTAGGGTTAGATTTAGGTTTAGTGTTAGGTTTTTGGTTAGGTTTAGGTTTATTGTTAGGGTTAGTGTTAGGGTTAATTTTATGATTAGGGTTAGGGTTAGGGTTAGGATAAGGTTTAGTTTCCTGCTAGGATTAGAATAATGGTTAGAGTTAGGATTAGGGTTAGGTTTAGTGTTTGCTTATGGTTAGGTTTAGGTTTATAATTAGTGTTTGGTTTAGGGATAAATTTAGGTATATGGTTAGTGTTAGGGTTAGTTTAGTTTAGAGTTAGGTTTATGGTGAGGTTTAGGGTTATTGTTAGTGTTAGGGTTATGGTTATGGTTATGGTTTGGGTTAGGGTAAGCGTTAGGTTTAGCGGTTAGGGTTAGGGTTTGTGTTAGGGATAAAGTAAGGGTTAGGGTTAGGTTTAGTGTTTGGGTTATAGTTAGGGTTAAGTTTTGTGTTAGGTTGAGTGTTAGTGTTAGGTTTGGGGTTAGGGTTCCGGTTAGAATTAGGGTTAGTGTTGGGGTCTGGGTTAGTATTAGGGATAGGATTAGGGTTAGGGTAAGTGTTAGGGTTAGGGATAGGAATATTTTTAGAATAATGGATAGGTTTAGGTTTAGTGTTAGTTTTTGAGTTAGGTTGAGTGTTAGGGTTAGGTTTAAGGTTAGCGTTAGGGTTACAGTTAGGATTAATGTTAGGGTTAGTATTAGGGTTAGGGTTTGTGTTAGAATTAGGGTTATGGTTAGGGTTAGGGTTGGTGTCTTGGTTAGTTTTAGGTTTAGGGTTAACATTAGGTTTAGTGTTAGTGTTAAGGTTATGGTTTGGATTAGATTTAGGTTTAGTGGTAGGTTTATGGTTTGGGTTAGGGCTCCTGTTAGGGTTAGGTTTAGGTTTAGAATTAGGGTTAGTGTTAGTTATAGGGTTAGTGACAGTGTTATGGTTAGGGTTAGGGTTAGTGTTCAGGTTAGTGATAGATTTAGGATTACGGTTAGTGTTGGAGTTAGTATTAGGATTAAGGTTAGTGTTCCGGTAGGGTGAGGGTTAAGTTTAGGTTTAGAGTTAGGGTTAAATTTAGGGTTAGGTTTAGTGTTATTAAGAGTTAGGGTTAGGGTTAGGTTTCTGGTTAGGGTTAGGGTTAGTGTTAGAGTTAGGTTCAGGGTTTAGGATTAGGGTAGTGTTAGGTTTAGAATTAGGATTTGTGTTAAGATTTGGGTTAAGGTTTGTGTTAGAGTAAGGGTTAGGTTTAGTGTTATGTTTAGGGTTACTGTTAGGGTAAGGGATAGAGTGAGGGTTAAGGTTCGGGTTAGGCTTAGGTTTGGTTTTAGAGTTAGGGTTAGTGTTAGTTGTTAGGGTTAAAGTTAGGGTTTGTGTTAGGGACAGGGTTAGAGTTAGGGGTTTGGTTAAGATTATGGTTAGCTTAGTGTTAGGTTTAGGTTTAGGGTTAGTGTTTTATGTAGTGGTAGAGTTTGGGTCAATGTTAATGTTAGTGTTAGGTTTAGGGTTAGGATTAGCGGTAGTGTTAGGTTTAGAGTTAGGGTTAGTGATAGAGTTAGGGTTTTGATTAGGGTTAGTGTTGGGGTTATAATTAGTGTTAGTTATGTAAGTGTTAAGCTTAGGGTTAGTTTAAGGTTAGGGTTATGATTTTGGTTAGGGTTTGTGTTTGGATTAGAATTATACTTACGCTTAGGGTTAAGGTTAAGGTTAGGGTTCATGTTAGGGTTAGTGTTAGTATTAGGGTTAGGGTTAGGATTAGTGTGAGGTTTAGGTTTAGGGTTAGGGATAGGGACAGGGTTAGTGTTAGGGTTAGAATTAGTGTTAGGGTATGGTTAGGTTTAGGTTTTTGGTTAGTTTTAGGTTTAGGTTTAGTGTAGGTTTATGGTGAGGGTTAGGTTATTGGTAGGGTTAAAGTTAGGGTCGGTATAGGTTTCTTGTTAGGGTTACCATTAGAGTTAGTGTTAGTGTTAGGGTTAGGGTTACAATTAGGTTTAGGGTTAGTATTAGTGTCAAGGTTAGGGTTAGGAATAGAGTTAGTAATAGGGTTAGGCTTAGGGTGAGTGTTCAGGTTAGGGTTAGGGTTAGGGTTAGGGTTAGTTTTAGAGTTAGATTTAGTGTTAGGGTTACAGTTACATTTATGTATAGTGTTAGAATTGGGATAGGTTTAGGGTTAGTTTTAGGGTTAGGGTTAGAGTTACAATTAGTGTTATGTTTAGGGTTAGAGTTAGGGTTAGGGTTAGTGTTAGGGTTAGGTTTAGTTTTAGCTTTAGTTTTATGGTTAGTGTGAGTGTTAGGGTTAGGTTTAGGGTTAGGTAAGTGATATGGTTAGGGTTGGATTAGGTTTAGGGTTTGTGTTAAGGTTAGGGTTAGGATTAGGGTTAGGTTATGTGTAGGGTTAGGATTAGGGTTAGGGTTGGTGTTAGGGTTAGCTTTAGGGTTAGGTTTAGAATCATTGTTAGGGTTAGCATTAGGATTAGGGTCAGGGTTAGAGTTAGGGTAAGATTTAGGTTTATTGTTAGTTTGGGTTAGTATTAGTGTTAGGGTTAGGTAATGAGATAGGGTTTGTTTTAGGGTGAGAGTTAGGGTTAGAGTTACAGTTTGGGTTAGTTTTAGAATTAGTGTTAGGATTAGGGTTAGGTTTTGTGCTAGGTTTACGGATAGGGTTAGGGTTAGTTTTAGGGTTATGGTTATGGTTAGTATTAGGGTTGGGTTAGCATTATGATTAGTGTTTAAGGTAGGGTTAGGTTAGGGTTAGTTTTCGAGTTAGGGTTAGGTTAGAGTTAGAGTTAGGTTTAGAATTTTTGTTATGGTTATGGTTAGGTTAGTGTAAGTTTTAGGTTTAGGTTTAGGGTTTATGTTAGTGTTAGGGTTAGTTTTAATGTTAGGGTTAGGGTTAGGGTTAGGGTTAGGGTTAGGTTTAGGGTTAGGTTAAGTGTTAGTGTGAGGGTTAGGTTTATGGTTAGAGTTAGTGTTTGTCTTAGGTTTATGTTAGGGTTAGTTTTAGGGTTAGTGATAAGTTTAGTGTTAGGGTTAGGGTAAGGATTATTGTTAGGATTTGCATTATCGTTAGGGTACTGTTTGTGTTATGGTTATGGTTAGGGTCAGGTAAGGTTGAGGGGTAGGTTTAGATAAGGGTCTGAGTTATGAGTTGAGTTAGGGTTTTTCATATGTTTACGGTTACATTAGGGTTAGGTTTTGTGTTAGATTTAGTTTTAGGATTAGGTTTAGGGTTGTGTTTAATGTTAGAGTTACGATTAGGGTTAGAAATAGCGTTAGGGTTAGAGTTAGTTTTAGGGTTACTGTTAGGGTTAGGGTTCGTGTTAGGGTTACATTTTGGTTTAGGGTTAGGGTTCCTGCTAGAGTTAGGGTTAGGGTTAGTGTTAATTTTAGCTTAAGGGTGAGGGTTAGGGTTAGGGTTAGTGTTACTGTTAGTGTTAGGGTTAGGGTTAGAATTAGTATTGGGGTTTATGGTAAATGTTAGCTTTAGGATTAGTGTTAGAATTATGGTTAGGGTTATGGTGAGGTTTAGAGTTAGTATTAGTGTTCAAGTTAGGGTTAGGTTTAGGGTAAGTGTTAGGGTTAGTCTTAGTTTTAAGGTTAGGGTTAGGTTTATGGTTAATGGTTAGTATTAGGGTTAGTGTTAGGGTTTGCGTGAGGCTTAGGCTCAGTGTTATAGTTAGGGTTACGGTGCATGTTAGGGTTAGTTTTATTGTTAGCGTTAGCTTTCAGGTTAAAATTCAGGTTAGTGTTAGGTAAGTGTTATCATTAGGTTTAGGTTAGGGTTAGGGTAATGGATTAGGTAATGGATTGTGTTAGGGTTAGGGTTCGTCTTAAGTTTAGGGTTATGGATACATTTGGGGTTAGTATTAGGATTAGAGTTAGTTAGTTTAAGGATATATGTTTAAGGTTAGCGTTAAGGTTAGTGTTAGGGTTAGGCTTAAGTTTAGGTTTAGGGTTAGTGTTAGGGTTAGTGTTAGGTTTAGAGTTAAAGATAAGATTTGTGTTAGGGTTAGGTTTAGGGTTAGCATTAGAATAAGTGTTGTTTCGGGTTAGAAATATGGTTAGAATTAGTGTTAGTGTTAGGGTTAGGGTTAGTGTTAGGGTTAGGTTAGGGAGTGTTTTAAGTTTAGTGTTAGTTTTTTGGCTAGGGTTAATTTTAGTATTACGGTTAGGATTACAGTTTGGATTAGTGTTAGGTTTAGGTTTAGGGTTATGGTTAGTATTAGTGTTAGGGTTAGCGTTAGGGTTAGAGTTAGTGTTAGGGTTAGGGTTATGGTTACAGTTATGGTAAGGGTTAGGTTTAGGGTAAGTTTTAGGTTTAGGGACAGTGTTAGGGTTAGTGTTTGGGTTACAGTTAGGTTTTGTGTTAGGGTTAGGGTTATGGTGAGTGTTAGGTTTAGGTTTAGGGTTAGGGTTAGGTTAGGGTTAGGTTTAGTTTTAGTGTTTGGGTTAGTGTTAGGGTTACAGTTATTTACAGTGTTAGGGTTGTGGATAGATTTACAGTTGGTGTTAGGCTTAGGGTTAGGGTTAGTGTTAGGTTTAGAGTTAGGGATATAGTTAGTGTTAGGTAAAGGGTTAGGGTTAGGGTTAAGTTTGCAACTATTTTTAAGATAAGGTTTAGTTTTACTCTTAGGTTAGGGTTAGGGTTAGTGTTCAGGTTTGGGTTAGGGTTTGGGTTAGTGATAAGTTTAGGGTTATGTTTAGGGTTAGTGTTAGTGATAGGGTTAGGGTTTGGGTTAGGTTTAGTGTTAGGGTTAGGGTTAGGATTAGTGTTAGGCTCCATGTTAGTTTTAGAGATAGAGTTAATGTTAGTGTTAGGATTAGTGTTAGGGTAGGTTTAGGGGTAGGGTTTGTGTTAGGGCTATGGTTAGTGTTAGGATTAGGATTTGGGTATGTGTTAGGGTTAGGGTTATGGTTATGGATAGAGTTAGTGGTAGGTTTAGGGTTAGAGTTAGTGTTAGGTTTAGGGTTAGTGTTATGCTAAGTCTTAGCTTTTTGTTAGGGTGAGAGGGTTAGGGTTAAGGTTAGTGTTAGGGTTAGTGTTAGTGTGAGGGTGAAGGTTAGGACTTGTGTTAGGGTTTGGTTTAGTTTTAGGTTTTGTTTTTGGATTAGGAAAATGGTTAAGGTTATGGGCAGGATTAGAGTTAGAGTTAGTGTTAGGTTTAGGGTTACATTTTGTTTTAGGTTTAGGGTTAGGGTTAGGGTTAGAATTTGTGGTAGAGTTTGGATTAGTGTTAATATCATGGTTTGGGTTAGGGTTAGCATTAGGTTTAGTGTTATAGTTATGGTAAGTGTTTATGGTAGGGCTAGGGTTAAGGTTAGGATTAGGATTAAGGTTAGAATTAATAGTAGGTTTTGATTAGGGTTACCATTATAGTTAGGGTTAGGGATACGGTTAAGGTTAGTGTTATGGTTGAGTTAGGGTTAGGGTCAGTGTTTGTGGAATGTTTGGGTTAGTGTTAATGTTAGGTTTAGGGTTAGGTTTAATGTTATGGTTAGAATTAGGGATTATGGTAGTTTTAGGGTTAGGGTTAGGATTAGGAATAAAGTTAGGATTAGCATTAGGTTTTGGATTAGGCTTAGTGTTATTATTAGGGTTGGTTTTAGGGTTAGCTCTAGTGTTAGTGTTGGGTTAGGATTAGGGTTAGTGTTAGGGTTAGTATTATAGTTAGGTTTAGGTTTAGTGTTAGGGTTGGGGTTAGAATAAGGTTACGGTTAGGGTTAGTGTTAGGTTTAGGGTTACTGTTAGTGTTAGTGTTGGGTTAGAATTAGGGTTAATGTTAGGGTTAGCATTATAGTTAGGTTTAGGTTTAGTGTTAGGGTTAGCGTTAGAATTAGGTTAGGGTTAGGTTTAGTGTTTGGTTTAGGGTTAGGGTTAGTGTTATTTTTAGTGTTAGGTTTATGGTTAGGTTTAGGTTTAATTTTAGTGTTAGGGTTGGGTTATGGTTAGAGATAGTGATAGGGTTCGGTTTAAGATTATGTTTAGTATTACTGTTAGGGTTAGAGTTTGTGTTAGAGTTAGGTTTAGGGTTAAGTTTAGTGTTATGGTTACGGTTATGGTTACGATTAGTGTTAGGTTTTTGTTAGGATTAGTGTTAGGGTTTGCGGTAGGGTTAAGTTTAGGATTAGGTTTTGTGTTAGCATTTAGGTTAGGGTTAATGTTAGGTATACAAATAAGATCAGGGTTAGATTTAGGGTTAGAATTAGGGTTAGTGTTAGGGTTAGGGTTAGTGTTAGGGTTAGGGTTAGGGTTAGGGTTAGGGTTAGGTTTATGGTTAGTGTGTTAGTGTTAGTGTTAGGGTTAGGGTTAGCATTATGGTAAGTGTTCAGTTTTGGCTTAGGGTTACTTTTAGGGTTAGGGTTAGGTTTAGGGTTTGTATTAGGGTATGGTTAGACTTAGGTTTAGGCTTGGGGTTAGGGTGAGGGTTAGGGTAAGATTTAGGGTTAGGGTTAGTTGTATGGTTTGGTTTAAGGTTACGGTTAATGTTAATTTAGGGATAGTGTTAGTGTTAGGGTTAGGTTTAAGGTTAGGTTTCATGTTAGAGTTAGGTTTAGGGTTAACGTTAGTTTTGGGGTTAGGGTTAGGTTAGGGATAGTTTTATGGTTAAAATTATGCTTAGGCTTAGGGATATTGTTAGTTTTCATGTTAGGGTTAAGGTTAGGATTAGTGTTTGTATTGGGGATAGGGTTAGTGTTAATATAAGGTTTAGGGCTAGGGTTAGGGTTAGGTATATTGTTTTGGTTAGTGTTAGGGTTTGTTTCAGTGTTGTTGTTCTGTTGTGGTTGTAATTACGATTAGGATTAGATTTAGGATTTTGGTTAGTGTTATGTTTAGTGTTAAGATTAAGGTTATGGTTAAGGTTTGTGTTAGATTGTGGATTAGGTTTAGGGTTAGTGTTAGTGTTATTTTAGAGTTAGGGTTAGTGTTAGGGTTAGCATTAGGGATAGGTTTAGGGTTAGTGTTATGTTTAGCATTAATGTTTGGTTTTGGGTTAGGGTTAAAGTTAGTGTTAGTGTTAGGGTTAGGGTTAGGGTTATGGTTATGGTTAGGATTAGTGTTAGGGTTAGTGTTAGGTTTATTGTTATGGCTATGGTTAGGATTAGCGTTAGGGTTAGGGTTAGTGTTAGTTTTATGTTTAGGGTTAGTGTTAGGGGTAGGGTTAGTGTTAGTGTTAGCTTTAGGGTTAGGTTGAGGGTTAGTGGTATGGTTAGCATTCGATTTAGGTTTAATGTTAATTTTATGGTTAGTGTTAGGATTAGAGTTAGTGTAAGGGTCAGGGTTATGGTTACAGTTATTTTTAGTGTTAGTATTAGGGCTCGAGTTAGTAATATGGTTAATGTTACAGTTAGGGTAATGATATTTTTAGGGTTAGAGTTCAGGTTTGGTTTAGGGTAATGGATATGTTAGGTTTAATGATAGTGCTAGGGTCAGGCTGAGGATTAGCATTAGGGTTAGGGTTAAGGTGTGGGTAATGGATAGGGTTAGAGCTAGGGTTAGGTATAGGGTTATGGTTAGAGTTAGGGTAAAAGGTAGCATTAGTTTAAGGTTTAGTGCAAGAATCAAAGTTAGGGTTAAGTTTAGGGTAAGGGATAGGGCTAGGTTTAGTGTTCAAGTTAGGATTAAAGCTAGGGTTGGGTCTTGGATTAGGGCTATGTTTTGGGTTACATTGGGGGTCTTCTTGGGTATACATCTAATGTAAGTACTAAGGTTAATATTAGGGCTAGTTTTAGGGTTACATTTAGGACTGAGTCTAGTTTTAGGATTAGGTTTATATTTAGGGTGATGTTATTAACTAGGGTTAGTGTTAGGGTCAGAGTCAGGGTCATGTTTTGTTTTATGGTTAGGGATAGGACTCAAATTAGGGGTAGGCTTCGGTCTAGATATAGGCTTAGGATGTGGTTTAGGTTAAGGGTTAGTGTTAGTCCTATGGCTCGGTTTTGTTTTAGGACTAAAGCTAAAGTTAAGGGTAGTTTCATAATTTGTGTTATTGCTACTAATAGGGTGAGTTTCAGCTTAGGAGTAGATTTAGAGTTACAATTAGTTCTTGGGTGAGGGCTATGGCTAGAGTTAGAACTAAGACTAGGGCTACTCTTTGGGTTGTGGTAAAGGATAAATTTAGAACTAGGAATAGGGCTATGGCAAGAGTTAGAGTTAGTATTAGGGATAGAGTTTGGGTTAGGGTTAGGGCTTAATTAGGGCTAAGAATAGGCTCAGGCTTAGTGTTAGACTTAGGCCTAGGATTAGAGCTATGTTTACAGTTAGGTTTAGGGTTAGGTTTAGGGGAAGGGATGCATGTTTGATTTTGGCCTCCATTTCCATTTTCCCATAGGTGACAAAAAGAATTGAAAACTTAAAATAAAATGTGTTCATAATAGTGAACCATAGAATTGAGAAGAAAGTACCTTGGGAGCATACTAAGGCTAGATAATAGATGACTCCTGCCCAGTATCAAAGAAATTTGAACAAAACTAACTCTGACCCTACCATTACCTCTAACCCTAGAACTATCCATAACCTTAAACCTAAAATTAACCCTAAACTGATTAGAGAATCATTGATCCTAGAATTCCCACACTTGGGGAGCTTTGTGGGGCAACCTAAGTGATAAATCCTACGCAACATCAAACAAATCTGACCAAATAATTATGGAAGTATATCAGTACATACATATTTTCCTGTTTTCTCCAAAAGGGCTCTCAGATTAAGTTGTTTTTGCATGCTTAAGCATAGGCCTACTTTTACAATAAACATACCAGAGTCCCTACAGAGAACTGATGGAGTATGTGAAGTTTCAAGCAGCTAGCACAAACCCTCTTTGATATTCAACTCCATTAACTTTCCCGTATAGGTCAAAATGAAGTGAAATTTTAAAATACAAAATGTTTCTGACTGTGAACCTGTGAACGGAGAAGGCCTAAACCTGGGGAACAGAGTAAATCTAGCTAAAACATAAATCTTCCCAAGTATCAAAGAATTTTGAATAAAATTAACTCTAACTCTAACACTAGCTTTAACTCTAGCTCTTCCACTAACCCTAACATTTTTATGAAACCTTTGACTGTAGAATTTCCAAACTTGGGTAGCCTATTGGAAAAAAACTAAGGGATGAATGCTGTACAGTATCAAAGATATCTGTCCAAAAAGTTCATAGAGTATATCAGTGCATATATATTTCCCTGTTATCTCCTAAATGCCTCTTGAAAATAGTGGTTTTTACATGCTTCAGCTTACGCCTACTGTCACAAGAACAAACTAAAGATTGCTCACAGAGAATAGATGGAGTGTGAATTTTCAAGGAGCTAGCACCAATGCTGTTTGATTTCTAGCTCCATTTCCATTTACATGTATAGGACAAAATGAACTGAAACTTTAAATTACAAACTGTTCCTTACAATGAACCATTGAACCTAGGAGGACCAAACATGTGGAGTATAGTAAGGAATTTTTTTTAAAGAGAGAGTGAGAAGAGAGAGAGGAGAGAGAGAGGAGAGAGAGAGATAATTTTTTAATATTTATTTTTTAGTTCTCGGCGGACACAACATCTTTGTATGTGGGGCTGAGGATCGAACCCGGGCTGCACGCATGCCAGGCGAGCGCACTACCACTTGAGTCACATCCCCAGCCCTATCAAAGAAATTTGAACAAAACTAATTCTAACCCTAATACTAGCCCTAACACTATCCATGATACAAACACTAACCGGTTTGAAAAACTATTGACACTGGAATTCCCAAACGTGGGGAAGCTAGTGGGCTAAGCTATCAGCTGAATCCTATGCATATCAAAGAAATATGACCAAATAATTGAGGTGGATTTCAGTTCATGCATATTTTTCTGTTTTCTGCTAAAGGGCTCTCACATAAAGTTGTTTTTGCCATCTTCATCTTAGGGCTACTTTCACAAGGAACAAACCTGAGAGTTCCACAGAGAACTGATTCAGTATTTGAAGTTTCAAGCAGCTAGCACCAAACAGGTTTGATTTCACCCTCCATTTTCATTTACCTATATAGGTCAATATGAAGTGAAACCTTAAAATACAGAGTGTCTCTGTTAGCGAACAATTGAATTGAGAAGGCCCAAACCTGAAGAGCATATTAAGGCTAGGTAAAAGATGACTCCTTCCAAGAAGTCAAAATTTGTAATTTTGTACAAAATTTGTACAAAACCTACTCTCACCCTAACACTACATCTAACCCCAGCCTTAACCCCAAACCTAACACTAATCCTAACCTGATTAGAGAACCATTGATCCTAGAAGTCCCACACATGGCGAGCTTTGTGGGGCAAGCTAAATAATGAATCCTACTCAGTATCAAACAAATCTGACAAAATAATTATGAGAGGAATTTCATTGCTTGCATATTCCCTGCTTTCTCCTAAAGGGCTCTTGAATAAAGTGGCTTTTGCATGCTTAAGCTTAGGCCTACACTCACAAGAAACATACCAGAGTGTCCCCACAAGGAATTGAGGATGTGTGTGCAGTTTCAAGCAGCTAGCATAAACCGTGTTTGATTTCCAGGTCCATTTACATTTACTCATATAGGTCAAAATGAAGTAAAATAAAAATATTAATTGTTCTGGACACCAAACCATTGAACCAAAAGGCCTAAACTTGCGGAAAAGAGTAAGATTAGTTAAAGATGAATCCTGGATAATATCCAAAAAATTTGAATGAATTAACTCTAACCCTAACACTACCTCTAAACTGAGCCCTGATCCTAACACTAAACATTAACCTAGCCCTATCCCTAACTATAACTTTAACCCTAATTTTAACTGTAACCATTGACCAAACCCTAGCTCTAACTCTATGCATTACCGTAACTCTAACCCTCACCCTAATGCTAAACGTAGGCATAACCCTTACATTAACACTAGACCCTAACCTTCATGCTAGCCCTAAATCTAGCTCCAACCATAACACTTACCCGACACATAACCCTTACCCTAGGCCTACCCATAACCCTAACACTAACCCTAACACTAGCTCTAATCCTAACCATAAACATAGTTCTATTCCTAGCTGTAATCCTATCTTTTACCCTAAACTTAATCCTAACCCAAATGCTAACAATAAGACTGAACCTAACTGTATAGCTATCCCTAAGGCTATTCAAAAACCTAAACCTAACCTGATCCCTAAACTTAACCTTATCCATTACTCTAAACCTAATGTGAATTTGAGCCTTAACCCTAAACCTTAACCAAAACCAATTTCTAATCCTCACCCTGATGGTAAAAATACACCTAGCTCTTAACCTGACCTTTACACTAAACTTAAACCTTACATTGGACCTATTCATAAACAAACCCTAAAACTACCCTTAACTGTAATGCTAGACCTGACATTAGCCCTAGCATTAATCCTAGCCCTACCCCTAACACACACCCTCATCTGAGCCGTAAACCTAGCCTTAATCCTAACCTTCATTCTAACCCTAAACCAAGACCTAATCCTAAATATAACCCTAGCCCAAAACTTAACTCTAACGGTATCCATTACCCTAAAAATAATTCTTGACATAATGCTAACCCTAGGATTAACCCTAACCCTATCACTATCCCCAAAACTATAAATTACCCTAAACCTAACCTGAACCCTAAACCTAACCCTATCTTTACCATAACACTAAACCTAGTTCTAATTTGATCCGTAACCCTAAACTCAAACCTAATCCAAGCTCTGACACTGACCCTGGCCCTAATATTTACCCTAGCTCTAAACTTGACTCTTACACTATACCTAGCCCTAACAATATACCTAGCTGTAAATTATTCCTAAAACTATTCCTAACTCTAACCCTAGTCCTGACATTAGCCCTTACCATAATTCTATCCCTAACCCTAACACAAACCCTAGACTTTATCCGAGCCCTAAACATAGCATTAATTACAATCCTAACCCAAACTCTAGACCTAACCCTGACACTATCTGTAGCCCTAATATTAGCCCTAATTTAGCCCTATCCCTAACCCTAGTCCTAAAAATAACTCTAACTCTCACATTAGACCTTTCACTCATTCTAACCCTATCCCTTACTGGAACCCTAACCCTAGCCTAACTCTAGCCCCAATCCATGCCCTATCCTTTGCCCTAGCACTAAACTTAGAAAAACCTATATCTAAATCGAGCCCTAACCCAAAGACTAAGCAAAACGCTAACACTAGCCCAAACCATAACACTAATTCTAAAACTAAACCTAACCCTAGCCCTAGCCCTAAAACAAATGCTAGCTATAGTGATAATCCTAACAATTAACCTAAATCAAACCTTAATTTTAAACCTAGCCCTAACCTAGCCCTAATATGAGTTGTAAGCCGAACTCTTAAACCAACCCTGAAACTGATACTGACCCTAAGAGTACTAGCTGTAAACATCACCCTAATCCTAAACAAAACCCTAACACTAACTGTAGCCCTAAAACCCCAAAACTAGCCCTAAACATCACTCTAGTACTTACATTAGCCCTAACCCTAGCTCTATCCCTAACTTAACCCAAAACCTAACCCTAATCCTAGCTTTAACCCTAGCCCTATACGTAACCATAAAACTTGCCCTAAACTGATCCCTAACTCTATCCATTATGATAACCAAAACCATAACACTAATGCTAACCATAGGCATGTACCTAAACCTATCCCTTATCTTAACCCAATCTATTACCCTGAACCTAACCTGAACGTAAACCTAAACCTGTCATTACCCTAACCCTAACACTTATTCAAACTCTAACTTTAAACCTTAATCTATCCCAAACCCTAACCCTGACCTTCACTCTAATAATACGCCTAGCTCTAAACCTGAAGATAACCCTACACCTAACCCTTAGCCTAGACACAGCCATAATACTAACCCTAAAACTATCTTTTAAAATAATTCTGGATGTGAGATTAGCCCTAGACCTAACCCTAGTCCTAAACCTAAAACAAACCCTAACCCTCATCCTAGCCCTAAACCTAGCTATAATCATAAGAATAACCATAACTCTACCCCTAACCCAAATTGTAACCCTCACACTAGCTCTAAACCTAGCTATAATGCAATCTCTTATCCTAAACTTCACCCTAATCGTAACCCTAACTCTAGGCTGAACCCAAACCATAAAACTAGCCCTAATTCTAGCACTAATTTAGCCCTATCTCTAACCCTAACACTAACCCTTGCCCTAAGACTAACTCTAAATCTCACCCTATACCTATCACTAGTTTTAATCCTATCCTTTACAATAACCCTAGCCCTAGCCCTAACCCTTGCCCTATCCTTAGTCCCAGCCCTAATCCTAGATCTAACCCTAACTACAAATCTAACCCTAACCCTAAGCCTAAGCTTATAACACTTACATTATCTCTAAACCTAAACCTAGGACTAAACCAAAGCCAAGCAATAGCCCTAACCCTAAACATTAACTTAAACAAAACCCTAACACTAAACCTAGTCCTATCCCTAGCCCTAATTCGAGTTCTAGCACTAACTTTAAAACTAACACTTACCCTGGCTCATATCCTAACACTCAACCTAGCTCTAAACACCGCCCTCACATTAAACCGAATGCTAAGAATAACCCAAACAATAATTAGAGTCCTATCCTCTGGGATGGGCTATCTCCAAATCTGTTGGGGGCTATTCATTAATACTTCTTTGAGGTGGACTTTGGCCTAGGGCCTTTTTGGGACTTCATTAACATTCCATGAGTCGTCCTGTGTTTTCCCTGAGTCATTCTCAGCATGGCCTCCATTTTAGATTTCACTTGATATTAGACCCGATTTACCTAACTACACTGACTACCTAATTTTAAATCTGGCTTCATTCCCCCCTCTAATTTGGGGAACTCCTTACTGCTGTAAGGAATGGGGTCAAAGACTATTCTGGCTTCTTCAGGCTGACAAAAGGGACGAAGTTGGGGCAAGCAGTTTGGAGTCCCCTTTAAAAATCAGGTCTATCGAGTGGTCCTTGATAGAATTCCAATTGAGAAGTAATAGGCTGGAGGGCCATTTGAGCAATGGGCGGTCTATAAGAGAAACAAGAATTCATTAATATTGGAACCATATTAATGCAGCAATAAATACCACAGCACAGGAATATGCCAATAAGTATGATACCAAAGACAGAGACTAACAATGTTTTCCACCAGGAAGTACCAGAGTACCAGGAGCTAAGATATTGTTCCCATGACAAAGTTGGTGAGGACATGGCTTTTATCTGAGTATCTAAATCTTTAAGGATATTTGTCACATTGTCAGAATTGTCAGGGATGTAAACACAACATTCAGTTTTAATAACAGCACAAGTACCACCTTGGGCTGCAGTGAGGACATCTAAAGCCATTCAATTTTGTAAGATGGCTTTCCTCATAAGTGTTATTTCAGTATTAAGGATAGAGATACTTTCCTCAACATCATGGAGGGCAGTTTGAGTATAATTGTTTAAAGTCTCCACATGCCACATTACATCTTCTAAACCAATTTGTGGGATAAACAAAGAAGTTAGATTATCATACCAATGGAACACAGATCGTCCCCATCTGTGTTTGAGATTGGGGAGGTTTGCTAGCTGTGTTATATTTAGGGTCCATTTCCCCGGCATCCAGGGGTACCCAATAGTACATCTTCCTATCCAGCCTGGGGGAAGCCAGGGCCATAGGTTAGTTCCACATATCCATTGAGTCCCATTGGGTGCTGGCCAAATAGTTTTTGACCTAGAAAGCCAATTTGTTCCAAACCAATCATTGGCTTGTAAAACTATAATTTTTTGACATTGTGACTCTGGGGTCCATCCTAATTCTCGAGTAGCATTAGGCCACGTGTCATAGGTATGGTTTCGCTGTTCCCAACAGAGTGGGGCCTTTTAGAATGCCCAATAGTGGGAATGAGCCATAAATCTCTGTCCCAAATCTGATAATAACCATCTTTATACCTGTGACATATTGATGGTGCAAGTAGTGGAAGGAGAGAATTAGATGGGCCTATATGGGATTTAACAGTAGTGGACGTCTGAAGGTTGGTCTGGTTTAAAGTGAAAATCTTTCCATGACCAGGTTGTGATAAAGTTTCATTTATAGGCCATAAATTAACTTCTGCATGAGAGGTGTTTTGTAAATAGGGTCTTTCTTTTGTTGTAACATTATGGATTGTAAATTTATCCAGTCCTTTCCTTGTAATGGGGATACCCACCAAGGTAGTCCAGAAGTGCTGGAAAGGGGTAATAGTCCACATATCCAGCAATTATCTTTCTGTAACCTAATGGCATACTGTTGAGCCCACATTAGAAAAGAGTTAGCTTCAGTTGGTCTGTTTATGGTAACAAGGAGAAAGAGAAGGAAAAGTTTACATATCACCATTTTCTCTGCGGAAGAGATATTTTAGGTCCTCTACTGGAGTGCAGGAGTATCGCTCCTCAGTTTCTTGGGAAGAAGTAGTCTCTTTAGGTATCGGCTCAGGATGGCAGGCCTTAATCCGAGAGTGGTGGATCCAATTATCCTGTCCCAGCAACTTTACTGAAGAAGGGGTGGATAAGATTACAAAAAAAGGTCCTTTCCAAATAGGGTCTAAGTTTGGAGAGTTTGAAGGGTTGGTCTTAATCATAACTAGACCTCCAGCCTCATATAGAGGTGGAGAAGTAACTGGCTCAGATATAGAATATTTGCAAATTTCAGCTTGAAATTTGGCCAACTTTGTGATATGAGTTACTAGATCTGCAGTTTCTTGGTCTTTAAGAATATCATTTCTTAGGAATGGTCTCCCATATAGGAGCTCAAATGGGCTGAGACCTAATGTCTTTGGGGTGTTCCTGATTCTGAGCAGTGCTAAAGGAAGCACCTTAGGCCATGGGTAGTGGGTTTCTTGAGTGAGTTTTCTTAGATGTCTTTTTAAAATATCATTAGTTTTTTCTACCTTTCCTGAGGATTGAGGTCTCCAAGCACAATGGAGATGATATTTAATGCCTAAGGCTTTTGATATCCCCTGAGTGACAGCTGCCTTAAAGGCTGCTCCATTGTCACTCTGTAGACTTTGAGGCAACCCAAATCATGGGATTATTTCCTGTAATAATGCCTTGACTACCTCTCCTGCTTGTTCAGTTCAGGAGGGGTAGGCTTCAGTCCATCCAGTAAAAGTATCTATCATAACTAATAAATATTGAAATCCATTACTCTTAGACATATGAGTAAAATCAAGTTGCCAGTCTTCCCCAGGGAATTGTCCCATTCTTTGTAATCCTGGGGGCTTTTGGGTAGAATTATGTGGATTATTTCTTTGGCATGTGCCACAGGCTTTGACTATTTGGTGAATAGTCTTTGAAAGATCCTTTCCTTCAAATATCTCTCGGGTTAATTTGAGAGTATTTTCTTCTCCTAAGTGGAAAGATTGATGTAAGGTATGTAAAATCTTCCACTGGGAATTAGCAGGTAAATAAAGTTTGTCATCTTCCATTTGAATCCACCCAGAGGGTAAAAGAATACCTCCCTTAGATAGTGCCTTGTTAGTTTCCTCCTGGGTGTATTGAGGTCTTATCTCTGGGGGAGGACCTGTCCATATCAAAGGGGCTAAGGTAGTTATCTGTGAATTACCCTTAGCAGCCTGCTTGGCTTGTTGGTCTGCTAGTCTGTTCCCTTCTGCTATCTCATCTATTCCTTTTTGATGCCCTTGGCAATGAATTACTGCTACCTCTTTGGGTAAATGGATAGCCTCTAGCAGTCTTAAGATTTGCTCATAGTTCTTTATAGAGGTTCCCCCAGTAGTCTGAAATCCTCTTTCCTTCCAAATTGCTGCATGTGCATGCAGGATTAGGTAGGCATATTTGGAGTCAGTATAAATATTAATTCTCTGTTGTTTCCCTATTTCTAATGCTCTTGTTAGGGCTATCAATTCGGCTAGTTGAGAGCTTGTGCCTGGGGGCAAAGATTGTGCCTCTATGGTGTCATGTAAAGTCACCACAGCATATCCAGCTTTGCGTTCTCCTTGTTCCATGAAGGAACTCCCATCTGTGAACATGGTGAGGTCAGGATTGGATAGGGGAAGGTTTTGAAGGTCCTTTCTAGCTGAGTAGTTTATAGACAGAACTTGTTGGCAGTCATGTTCAGGATTTCCCTCTAATTTCTCTGGGAGGAAGGTAGCTGGGTTTAAATTAGAACAAGTCCTTATTTGAGTTACAGGTCCTTCTAAAAGTAGGGTTTGATATTTTAGAAGGCGATTGTCTGAGAGCCATAGTTCACCTTTTGTATTTAAAATTCCTGAGAGATCATGGGAGGTGTAGACAATAAGGTCTCTTCCCAGGGTGATTTTAATTGCCTCAGGAACTAGCAAGGCCACAGCTGCTACTACTCTCAAACAATGAGGCCATCCTCGAGACACAAGATCAAGCTCCTTACTGAGATAAGCTACTGGCTATTGAGCTGGTCCCTTCTTTTATGCGACCACTCCTAAGGTTATCCCTCCTCTCTCAGTAACAAATAGGTTGAATTTTTGTTCAGTGGGTAAGCTGAGGGCAGGGGCTTGGTGTAAGGCCCCTTTTAATGCCTTGAAGGCTTTAATCTGTTCTGGTTCCCATATGAGGGAAGTAGTTCCTTGGCGTAGTGTTTCTTTTAGGAGGCTATAGAGAGGTTTAGCTATTTCCCCATATCCAGGGATCCAAAGCCTACAGTATCCAGTTATCCCTAGGAAGCCTCTAAGTTGTCTTATGGTCTGAGGTAGGGGATATTGTCCTATGGGGGTTATTCTTTCTGGTCCTAGCTTGCGAGTTCCTTGAGACAGCTGTAAGCCTAAATATTGAACTTGTTTTTGGCATAATTGAGCTTTTTTCTTTGAGACTTTATAACCTTTATCAGCTAAGAAGTTTAAAAGCTCTTTAGTAGCCTCTTGACATTCCCTTTTAGTGGAGGCACACAAAGAATATCATCTACATATTGCAGGACAGTCAGAGATGTCTTATCTCTGAACTCTGTTAAATCCTTAGCTAGGGTTTGGCCAAACAAATGGGGACTGTCTCTAAACCCTTGGGGTAATACAGTCCAAGTTAGTTGAGATCCACTATCTGGCTCTTCAAAGGCAAACAGATATTGTGATTGGGAGTCTAAGGGTATACAAAAAAAAGGCATCTTTTAAATCTAACACCGTGAACCAGGCAGCAACTGCTGGAATCTCAGATAACAGAGAGTATGGATTAGGAACCATAGAGTGGAGAGGAACAACTGCTTCATTAATTATTCTCAGGTCCTGAACTAGTCTCCATTCCCCATTGGGTTTCTGAATTCCTAAAATGGGTGTGTTACATGGGCTATTGCAGGGCACTAAAAGTTCCTGTCTTTTGAGGTTCTGAATGATCTTCAATAAACCCTTTTTTGCCTCTGGGCGTAGGGGATATTGTCTCTGATGTGGAAAGACAGAACAGTCCTTTAAGACTATTTTGATTGGAGCTGCACTTTTCGCCCTTCCAATTTTGCCTTCAGTAGCCCACACTTCAGGGTTTATATCACATTCTAATAAAGGCAGACATAATGGTCCTCTTGGTCTTAAATTCATTGTAACTGACGCTTGAAGTTTTGAAAGTATGTCTCTTCCCAATAAAGGGGTAGGACATTCTGGGACTATCAGGAATGCATGAGAAAACATCACCCCGTCCCACTCACAACTCAGTGGGGGAGCAAGCCTTCTGGTAACAGGCCATCCAGACACCCCTTGTATGGTTACAGTATTAGAGGAAAGAGGTCCAGGATAAGAGGTGAGCACAGAATAACTGGCGCCAGTATCTAAAAGGAAGTTGACCTTTTGGCTCCCTACGAAGAAGCATACCCGGGGCTCACATGCGGTGAAAGAGTCACGGGAGCCAAGTTTGAGCCCAGGCCCCGTCAGGCCTGTGTAGAGTGATCTGACTTCAAGGACTTATGCCCTTGAGGACAGTCACTCTTCCAGTGATTGCCTTGACATTTAGGGCAGGGCTGTGGAGGCGGTCGCTTGGCCTTTGGGCAATCCTGTTTGAAATGTCCTTCCTCTCCACATTGGAAACAAGTCCCTTTTGTGGATTGAGGAGCATTTCATCTTCCTCCTGCACCCTGGGAGCTTACTCCTCTGAGAGCAAATACCAGCGTTTCAGTTCTTTTTCTGTCAATAAGCTCTTTCTCCTTTTTTTCCTCTATATCTCTATTATAGAAACCCGAAGTAGCAATTCGGAGGATGTTATCTAAAGATTGATCAGGGCCATATGACAATTTTTGTAACTTCCTCCAGATGTCTGGGGCTGACTGAGTGATAAATTTGTCCTTTAAAAGTAGTTGGCCCTCTGTGGATTCAGGATCCATGGTGATGTGTTTTCTCATTGCATCTCTGAGTTTCTCCATGAAAACAGCAGGGCTTTCCTGGGGGCCCTGAATAATCTCTGGAATCTTAGAATAGTTAATGGGCTTTTGCTTGATTCTCCTAAGGGCCTCAAGGATCAATACTTGAAAATGGCTAATTTTCCAAGCGTCTTGCTCATCATTTGGGTCCCACTCAGGATCATTTCTGGGAACTGCCTCTGCTCCAGTTGGGTAATTAAGTTTGCTCCTAGTCTGTTCTGCTGGGGAAGGAGCAAGGTGTAGTTCATCCCCAAATTCCTCAGCTGCTCTTAGAGTTGCTTCTTTCTCATTGAAAGTCAATGTCTGGTTGAGTAATAGCATAATATCTTTCCAGGCGAGGTCAAATACCTGGCATAAGTTTCGAAATACCTCAATATATCTATCTGGGTCCTCTGAAAATCTCCCCAATTCAGTTTTTATCTGCCTTAAGTCTTGAAGGGAGAAGGGGATACGTACTTTGATTGGCCCAAATTCTCCTCCTGGCATCTCCTGGAGAGGTAAAACATTTGGTTTGCCTGTTGGGGCAGACACAGGGGGGCCAAGATATGGAAGACAGGAAGGCCATTGTTGCGCACCAAAAGCCGATGGGGATTTTGTGGGTTCTCCTGATTCTTTTTCCTCAGTAGGTGAGTCCCCAAGACTTTCTCTCTTCATGGAAGATACCATGGCTAAGTCTACTTTACACTGTTACATAACTTGCATAATTTAGGATTTTCCCTTAGAGCAAAGAAAACCTGAACATATGGCACCTCACACCATTTCCCTTCCTTTTTGCAAAATTTATCAAGTTGTAAAATAGTATTAAAATTGATACTTCCCTCTGGTGGCCAGGTTTCTCCGTCAGAGAGTTTGTATTGAGGCCAGGCCTGGCAGCAGAAGAAGATGAGGCACTTTTTCTTGAGCGTTTAAGGGTCAAATTTATCCCAATTTTTCAATATTCAGGTAAGTGGCATACCTTACCTATTAGTGAGTGAGGCTCCCATCTGAGTGAGGAGAGAAAAAAAAAAAACAGAACTCAGGCACCTGCGCTGGAGAAAACTGTTGATCTCCCTAAGCTTGAGCCTCCTAAACGGTCCAGAAAACCCGTCTCTCACCTTGCTTTGCCAAGGGGTTTCTGGTACCCTTTAGCAAACTGCTAGGGTCTCAGTTTGCCCTGTGCCAGAGACCCTGGGAGGATTCAGACTTAAGGGCCTTACTGCTTATCCTCCTGGCCACTAAAACCCACAGAAAAAGAAAATCACGCATTTTTTGTCACCTTTGTTCTGTAGAATAGCAGATTACCGGAGGAGTTGATTCTAAAAATGCTTCTCTTAGCAGCTTAAGGAACACAGCACATTTTAAACATTGGGGCGGTAAAAGAGACTAGTGAGATTTATCTATGCACCTTAGGGAACCTGGGCAGATCTTACTAAGGAAGGGGAGCATCCAGGAGGGATTGGATGCAGGGTTGGGAGTGTTGTGTAGCCCATACGGAGGCAAATGTGATTGGGGCTTTCCCTCAGTGCCATTCATCTACCAATCACCCTAGATACCCCTGAGGGCTGTCGGAAGGGGGCTCAAGAGAAAGGAACCTTAAGAATCGTCTGAGAGTAGCCCAGACCAGAATTCCGCAGTTGTTCCAAACTCCTTCCTCTACCTCCACGCATCCGAGGCAGATCGGGATTCAGGACACTGTGTACTGTCGCCAATTGCTCTCCAGGCCCAGACAGAAAAGTTGGAAGCGGCTTTGGCAGAACCCAACATGCCTGCTCTGTACCGAACAGGTGATTGAGAGCTGCCTAGGCCGGGAAACCTCTCACCCAAGTCTTAAAGAGTGGCGGCTGCACTAACTGCGTTTAAGTAGCCGTCGGGTGCCCACCTTACCCTCCAGAAAGAAAGAGAGAAAGATGCACCTTAAACAGACATGGGGTGCATAGAGAGGTGCTTACCTTGGTGTAGAAAAATCTCGGTGGGACCTCCAACATGTTACCGCTGTTGACCGGTGATGAGTCCTTGCTTCCCCCATGTTGAAGAATAACACCAAAGAAGCATGCAGAGGCAAGGTCAGAGTAGAGATTAGAAGTTTATTAAAGGACAGCAAAAAAGACTTCTCCCAGAGGAAGAAGGGGACCCAAGAGGTGGAATCCAGTTAGCGGGCAAATGTGTTCCCCTTTTTATAGGTTTGGTGATGGAATGTAGGTTGGAGGGCCCGAGGGGTGAGACACAGGTGGGCCAAAAGGGCAGGAAGGACTTTTGGGATGGGCTTATCACTTCTCTGGGATGGGCTATCTCCAAATCTGTTGGGGGCTATTCATTAATACTTCTTTGAGGTGGACTTTGGCCTAGGGCCTTTTCGGGACTTCATTAACATTCCATGAGTCGTCCTGTGTTTTCCCTGAGTCATTCTCAGCATGGCCTCCATTTTAGATTTCACTCGATATTAGACCCGAATTACCTAACTACACTGACTACCTAATTTTAAATCTGGCTTCACTACCCTAGTTCTATCCTTAGCCCTATCCAAACTCTAGATATAAACATAACAATAAATCTAAACCTAATTATAAATTAACTGTAATTATAAGCCAAACCGAATCCAAACACTACCCCTAATCATAACGCTAATCCTAAAACTTGCACTAGCCCTGGCCCTAGCCATAAAACAAAACCAAGCCATATTTCTAACCCAAACCCTTAAACTAAACCAAAACCAAACCTTACACCTAGCCCTAACCCTAACTCTAAAAATTACTCTGACACTGACGCTTACCCTAAAAATAATCCTGGCGCTAATCATCACCCTAACTTAAATTAACTCTAACACTAGACCTAGCCTTAACTGTAACCCTAAAACTAACCAAATTGTAACCCTAGTTCGTACATTAGTCATTGTCCTGACCCTAGCTTTAACCCTAACACAAATCCTACCCAGGATCTAGCCCTAAACCTAGCTTTAACCTAATCTTAACCCTAACACTAGCCCTAAAGCTAACCCTAAGCCTAGCCCTAACCTAGCTCTAAACCTATTCCTAAGCAAAACCCTAACCCAAATGCTAACCCTAGTCCTAACACTAATCCTTAGTGTGACATCAACTCTAACCATGTTACTAGTCTTAACCCTAGCCTTCATTCAACCTCTAAATCTAACCCTGACCCTCATCTGACCCTGAAAGTAACACTAGGTCTAAACCTGACCCTAAACCTAAACCAAAACCTAGCACTAGACCTACCAGTAACTCTATACTTAGACCTATGCCTAACACTAGAATTAGACCCAAAGCTAATCCTAAATATAGATATAGACCTAAACAAAATCCTAGCAATAGCCCTAACAATAAACATTATCCTAAACCAAACACTTACCCTATTCCTAGACCTAAACCTCGTCCTAAATCTGGCTCTAACCCTAAACCTAACCCTATCTTGAAAACTGACCCTGATTATAACACTTAAACTAGCTTTAAACCTGACACTAACCAAAAAAACTAGACCTAACACTAGACCTAGCTATAACCCTAAACCTAAAACTAGCCCTAAACATAACCCTAGCTTTTACATTGCCCATAGTCCTAACCCTAGCTCTAAACCTAACACAAAACCTAGAGCTAATCCTAGGCCTAAATTTAGCTCTAAGCATAAACCTAAGCCTAGCCCTAACCCTAAATATAACTCTAAATCTAACCCTCTCCTTAGACCTAACCCTAGCTCAAAGCCTAACCCTTAAACTATACATAAACCTAGCCCTATCCTAAATTCTAATCCTAAACCTAGCCCTAATTCTAACCTTAATCATAGCACAAACTTTAGCTCTAACTATATCCATTATCCTAACCCTAACCCTAACCTTAATTAAAACCCTATCCATAACACTAAACCTAACTCTAACCATAATTTTGAACTCAGAACTGAACCTAAACCTAACCCTCCCACTAGTCCTAATCCTAGTTCAAATATTAACCCTTATCCTAACCTAACCATAACCTTAACCCAAAACTAACACCCTAACCCTAACACTTACCCAAAACCAAACCCTAGCCCTATCCCTAAATCTAACCCTAATCCTAGACTTAATTCAAACTATAATCTAGCCCTAACCCTAGACCTAAATCTATGCATTACAATAAACATAACCATAACCCTAATGCTAACCCTAACTGGATTGCTAAAACCTAACCCATCCATTACATTAAACCTTAACTAAAACCTAAAGTAATCCCTTCCATTACCTTAACTCTAAACCTAACACTAACCATAATTAGAGCCCTAACCCATAACCTTAACGTAAACCAAATGCTAACCCTGACCCTTACCATGACACTAATAATAATTTTATCTCTAAAGCTGAACTTTAACATAAACCTAACCCTTAGACTAGACCTAGCCATAATCTAACCATAAAAAATATCCTTAACCATAACCCTAGTGCTGAGAGCCACAGCCCAGTCTAATGATGCATGACATTTGTGCCAGAAGGGAGTGGTTGAGAGATGACACCAGTGAGCCATTGAGATGATGATGGTTGTTTTAAGCTGTGTATTCAGTTGTATATTAGGACCCTGCTGTCTGCCTCTACCACTACTTTGGAGTTCTCACACTACTTTGGAGTTCTCAGGGGGATTCCTGGAGAGTTTGCATTGGTTGGGGAAGTGCCAGAGGAGGGATTTCCGTTGGTGGTTTCTTGAAGGGCCCTGTGGGTGGCCTGCATGGGGTTCAGATAATAAAGGAATTCCTGTTTTGAACCTACATGTGCTTCCTGGCAGCTCAGTTATTTTGTGCCCAGCCAGACTGTGGGGGCACCCTAGATCTGATATTATTCCTAGCCGGAGTCCTAGCCCAAGTCCTAGCCCTAAACCTATCAGTAAACCTACCCCTTATTCTAGCCCTAATTCTAGCCATAAAGCTAAACTGAACCATAACCTTAGGCCTAATCCTAATTCTAACTCTCACCCTAGACCTATACCTAGCTATAACACCACCCATTCCCCTAAACTTAACCCTAACCCCAGTGCTAACCCTAACCCTAGCCCAAACCCTAGGCTTAACCCTAACACCCACCCTATTCCTAATCCTAGTCCTAATTTAGCCCTAACCCTGACCCTCACCCTAAGACTACTCCTAAAAATAACTCTAATTCTCACCCTAGACTATCCCTAGTTCCAACCATATTCCTTACCATAACCCTAACCCTAGCCCTAACCCTACAAGGAGCCCTAAAACTAGATCAAACCTAACTCTAAATCTAAACCTAACCCTAAACCTAAACTTCAGTCTAACACTAGCCATAATGTTGATGCTAATCCAAAATCCAGCCTTAACTATAGCCCCAGCCCTAAAACATAACTGAGTTATAGCCCTAACCATAACCCTTAACATAAACCAAAACCTAACCCTACACCTAGCACTAATTTTAGCCCTAATTCAAGTCCTAAATCTAACACTAAAACTAACCCTGACCCTGACACTGACACTAAATATAACACTTTCTCTAAACATCATCCTAATCCTAACCCTAAAACTGGCACTAATTGTAACACTAGTTCATACATTTGCCATAGCCCTAACCCTATCCCTAACCAAAGCCAAAACCTAGCCCTTATTTGAGACTTAACCCTAGTTTTAAACATAATCCTAACATAAAACCTAGCCCTAAACCTTACACTAACCCTAGCAAGAATCCTGACAACCTTGCATTAGCCCTAAAAATCACCTTTAACATAACCCAAACACTAACCCTACTTCTATACCTAACCCTAGTCCTAATTCTGGCACTAACCCCAACACTCACTCTAACATGAACACTGACCCTGACCCTAACATAAACCTAGCTCCAAAGCTCACATGACTCAAAATCTAATCCTAACACTACAACTCGTCATAACCCTAACCCTAAAACTAGCCCTAATAAAACCCTAGCTCTAAATTACCAATGACTCTAACCCTAGGCCTAAAATAACACAAAACTTAGCCCTAAACCTAGGCTTAAACATAGCCCTGAGTGTAACACTACACTAACTGTAGCCCTATCCCTAACCCTAACCTTCCCCTTAGACCTAATCCTAGCTCAAAGCTTTAACCTGTACCCTAAACATAACCCTAGCCCTATCCCAAACACTATCCTAACCCAAGCCCTAATACTAACCTTAACCATAGCCCTAACCATAGCTCTAATTCTATACACTACCCTAACCATAGCCCTAATCCTAACCATAACCATAGCCCTAACTCTAGCTCTAATCCTATTCATTACCCTAACCATAACCCTAACCCTAATTCTAACCCTAGGCTTAACCCTAACACTATCACAATCTCTAAACCTATTCATTAACATAAAACTAACCTGTACTCTAAACTTAAGCCTATTCATTACCCTTAACCCTAACTCTAGCCCTAATGCTAATTAAAGCCCTAAATGTAAACCTTAACCTAAACTGAACCTAGGATATACCCTGACCTTAATAATATATCTAGCTCTAAACTTGACCCTTACCCTAAATTTAACCATTACTCTACACCTAACCATAAACATAATCCTAAATCTATCCCTAACAGTAAACCTAGAAATAACCCTAGACACTTACCCTAACATAAACACTAGCTCTAAACCTTATCCTAACTGAAAAACTAACCCTATAACTAGACAAACCCTAAATTTACCCATAATCATAACCATAGCTCTTACATTACCCATACACCTAACACTAGCCCTAAACATCACACACAACCTACCCTAATACTAGCCCTAAACCTAGACCTAAGCACAACCCTAACCTTATCCCTAGCAATAACATTAACCCTATCACTGGCCCTGGCCCTAACCCTACCCAAACTCTAATCCTTACCCTAAACATAACAATAGCACTAACGCTCAACCTAACCCTAAACCTAGCCCTTATCCTAACTGTAACCATAGCACAAATACTAGCACAAACTCTAACCATTATTTTAAACATAACCCTAACCCTAATGCTAACCCAAGTCATTACCCTAACCCTAAATCTAACCGTAGCTCTGACTCTAACTCTAAACCTCAACCTAGCACTAAAACTAACTGAAACCCTAACACTTCTGCTAAACCTAACACTAACACTAACCCTCAGCCTATCTCTAAACCTAGCCAAAATCCTAATGTTAACACAAGCTCTAATACTAGCAGTAACCCTATCCTTTAACCTACACATAAACCTAATGCAAAATCTAACCCTAGGCCTAATACTAATCATATCACTAACACTAAACCTATCTATTAATCTAAACCTAACCTGAACCATAAACCTAACACTATCCATTACTTTAATCCTAACCCTATGCTAATTTGAGCCCTAACCCTAAGCCTTATCCTAAACCAAACCCTAAACCGGACTCTGAACATAATAATACACCTAGCTCTAAACCTGACCTTTACTCTAAACCTAACTTTCCACTAGACATAGCCATAAACCTAAAGTTAACACTATTCCTAACCATACCCTAGAATTGATATTAGCACTAGATCTAATCCCAACTATAAACCTAACACAAAACCTAGCCCTCATCCTAGGCCTAAACTTAGCCTTAATCTGAACCCAAACACTCTCCCTATTCCTATACCTAAATTTAACCCTCACCCTAGCCCTGAAACTAGCCATAACCTCATCTCTTCCCCTAAAACTAACCATAACCCTAACATTAACACTAACCTTAATTCTAGCCCTAACCATGGGCGTAACCCTAACATTAAACCTAGCACTAATCTAGCCCTAATTTAGCTCTAACCCTAAGAAATCCCTAACTCTAGCCGTAAGAATAAATCTAACTCTCAACTTAGCCCTATTTCTATTTCTAAACCTGTTCATTACCGTAACCCTAATGCTAGCATTAAATTTAGGCCTAACCCTAAATTTAATCATAACTCTAAATTATGGTTATAAACTCCAAATCTAACCCTAACCTTAAGCCTAAACCTCACCCTACCACTACCTGAACACTATCACTAATCATAAAACTAACCCTAACAATAGCCCTAGCCCTAAATCAAAACAGAGCCATTACGCTAACCCTAAACTTAACCTAAACTAAACCCTAACCCCACAACTATCCATAAACATAGCTCAAATTAAATTCCTAGAACTGAAACTAACGCTACACTGACACATATCCAAACACTAACCATAGCTGTATATATCAACCTAACCCTAAAGCAAATGCTAACACCATTCCTAGTCCAAATTGTAACCCTAAAACTAACCCTAATAATAACCCTAGTTTTTACATTAGCCACATCCCTAACCCTAGCCCTAACCCCAAAACAAAATTAGCTCTCATCTGAGCCCTAAAACTTTTTAAACCTAACCCTAATCCTAGCCCTAAACCTAACCCTAAACCTAGCACTAAGCCTAGCTCTAACCCTATCCCTTATCCTAAGCCAAACCCTATCCATAATGTTAACCGTAGTCCTAATCATAATCCTAAGAGTAAATCAAACACTAACCCTATTACCAGTGCAAAACCTAGCCCTCATTCTAGCTCTAATCCTAAACCCAAATGGAACCCTAAACTTTACTCTTATTCTGACCATAACACTAATTATAGGTCTAAACCTGACTCGAACCCTAAAATGAACCCTGAAACTAGCTCTACCAGTAACTTATACCTAAACCTAACTGTAACACTACTCCTAGACCTAACCCTAATCCTAAATTTAGCAATAACTCTAGCCCTAGACATAAATAAAAATGTAGTCATAGCCCTAAAAATAAACCTTAACCTAAACCATACAGTAACACTACCCCTAGACCTAACCATACTCTTGATTCTGGCTTTCACCCTAACTCTATTCTGAACATTGACCCTGACACTAACACTAAATCTAGCTCTAAAAAAATGAATCTAAACCAAAATCTAAATCTAACACTACACCTAGCCATAACCCTAACCCTAAAACTAGCACTAATTTGAACCATAGGTCTTACATTACCCATAGAACTAACCCTAGACCTAAACCTAACACAAAACCTAGCCCTAATCCAAGGCCTAAACCTACCATAATCATAACCTTAATGCTAAACTTAGACCTAACCCTAAGCTTGTCCCTCACATTAGATCTCAGAATAGCTCAAAGTCTAACCCTCACCTTAGACCTCAACATAGCTCAAAGCCTAAACTTTGGCCTAAACATAACCCTAGCCTTATCCCAAACCCTAACCCTAAAACTAACCCTAATCCTATACATTACCCTTATGATAACACTGTTCCTAATGCTAACCCTAGGCCTATCCCTAACCCTATTGCAAACTCTAAATATTTCCGTTACCCTAAACCTACCTTGAACCCTAAATCTAACCCTATACATTACTAGAAACCTAACTCTAACCTTAATAATCATTTGAGCCCTATACCTAAATCTTAACCTAATACAAACCATAGCACTGACCCTGAACATAAAAATATGCCTAGCTCTAAAACTACCCTTACCCTAATCTTAACAATTACACTAGACTAAGACATATACCTAATCCTAAATCTTATCCTAACTGTAACACTAGACCTGACCTTATCACTAGCCCTAATTCTAGATCTAACCCTACAACAGACCCTAGAACTCATCATAGCCCTAAACCTAGACTTAATGATGACCCAAACCCTAACCCTAGTTCTAATCCTAATTCTAACCCTCATTATACTTCTAAATATAGCTATAAAACATCCCTTACCCTAAACTTAACCCTAAAACTAGCCATAATGCTAGGCCTAAGCTGAACACTAACCCTAGTTCTAATCCTTGCCTTGATTTAGCCCTATCCCTAAAACTAACCATAACCCTAGTCCTAAGACTAACTCTAACTCTCAACCTAACCTTATCCCTAGTTCTATCCTACCATTTACCATAACCATAAACCTAGCCCTAACCCTTGCCCTATCCTTAGACCTAGCCCTAACACTACATCTAACCCTAACTCCAAGTCTTAACATAAACCTAAGCCTAAACCTAACACAAACACTATCCCTAATCTTAATATTAATCATGTAACCTAGGACTAAATCAAATCAAAGCAATAGGGGTTGAGGTTGTGGCTCAAGGTGTAACACATTCGCCTGCCATGCATGGGGTGTTGGGTTTGATCCTCAGCAACAATAAAAACATAATTTAAATAAAAAAGATTCTGTCAACCAAAAACTAAACAAAAAAAATTAAAGAATTCTCTCTCTCTCTCTCCCTCTCTCTTCTCTCAAATAATGAACAATACTCCTATCTTAAACCTTAACTTAAACCAAATCCTAACACTACACCTAGAACTAACCCTAGCCCTAATTCGAGTCCTAACCATAATCTTAAACAAACCCTCACCCCAAATCATATTCTAACACCACCCTAAACTTAAACTGAACCCTAACAGTAACCCTAGCCTTAATTCGAGTCATAACCCTAAACTTACAACTAACCCTGATGTTGACTCATATTCTAACAGTCACCCTAGCTCTAAAAACCACCCTCAAATTAAACTTAACCCTAAAAGTAATCCTAGCCCTTATTTGAGTCCTAACCCTAACCCTAAAACTAACACTGTCTTTGAATCATATCCTAATACTAACCTAGCTATAAATATCACCATAACATTAAACCTAATCCTAACACTAGACCTACCCCTACCCCTAACACTAATTGTAATACAGTTTCTTTTCCATGCTACAACTTTGGCCTACCTTCAAAAGAAAGAAACCAGAGAATGCCCACTGAGAACTGATTGTGTGAACTTTCAAGCACAACCTCTTTCAAGCCAACCTCTTTAGACACAGAGTCTAAATTGAAATGTATTTATAATGGTTAGGCTTAGGCTTCGGGTTAGGGTTAGATTTAGAGTTAGGTTTTGATTTATGGTTAGGTTAGGGCTAAAGATAGGGCAAGGGTTCATATTATTGTTTGAGTTAGGTGTAGGATTAAGGTAATAGATGGGGTAAGATCTAGTGATAGGACTAGTATGAGATTTAGAGTTAGTCTTAGTTCTAGGGTTAGGGATATGGCTAAATTAGGGCTAGTGTTAGTGTTAGCTTTAGGCCTTGGGTTAGGGTTAGAGTTAGGATTACGTTTAGGGTATGGTATTGGGTTATAGCTAGGTTGAGGGCTAGGGCAAGGGTTTGTATAAGGTTTAGGGCTAAGGTTAGATTTAGGGGTGTGATTAAAGCTAGGTTTAGGGCTAGGATGAGGGCTACATTTGTGTTAGGGTTAAGGGTAGTATAAGGGCTAGGGCTAATGTCAGGTCTAGGGTTACAGTTAGGGAGAGATTTAGTGTTAGGTTTATGGCTTGGTCTAGTGTAGGAGTTAAGGCTTTAGGGCTAGGGTTATTATTAGGGTCAGGATCAAGGTGAGGTTTTGGGTTAGGTTAGGGTTTAGGTTTAGGGCTTGAATTATCATTAGGGTTTTGAGTTAAGTTAATGAAAGGGTTAGGTTTAGGTTTTTGCTGTGGTTTAGTGTAATAGATAGGGTTAAGATTAGGCCTCTGGTTAGCATAAGGGTTATCATTAGGTTAATGGATAGGGTTAGACGTAAGATTAGGGGTAGTGTTATGTATAGGATTAGGGCTTTTGTTTGGGTAAGGGTTAGGGCTTAGGTGTGGTTTAGTGTAATAGATAGGGTCAGGGTTAAGCCTAGGGTTAGAATAATGGGTTAACATTAATATAATGGATAGGGTTAAACCTAAGATTAGGGGGTAGGATTTTGTATAGAATTAGGGCTTTTAGGGGATTAGAGTTAGATTTACGTTTAGGGTTAAAGCTAAGTTTAGTGACTGGGCGTGTTGCTTAAGAAGTAGTGTCCTCACCTGGCATGCACAAGGCACTGGGTTTGATCCTCAGCACCACATACCAATAAAATAAAAATAATGTGTCCACCGAAAACTAAAAAATAATATTTTTTAAGAGAGAGTGAGAGAGAGAGAGAAGAGAGAGAGAGAGAGAATTTTAATATTTATTTTTTAGTTTTTGGCAGACACAATATCTTTGTTTGTATGTGGTGCTGAGGATCGAACCCTGACCGCACACACGCCAGGCAAGCGCGCTACCACTTGAACCACATCCCCAGCCCCCAAAAATAATATTTAAAATAACTAGGTTTAGGACTCGAGTTTAGGCTAGGCTTTGGGTTCATTCAGGGCTAGGGTTAAGGCTATGGCTAATGTACAAAGTAGCATTATGATTAGAGCTAGTGATAGGGTCAGGGATTGGGCTATGTCTAGTGTTAGTGTTAAATTTATGGTTATGATGATGTTTAGAGCTAGGTTTAATGTTAGAGTCAGAGTCAGAGTCCAGATTAGTTTTCATGTTAGGGTTAGGACTAGAATTAGAGATAGGATTAGGGCTATTTGTAGGGTTAGGGTTATGATTCGGTTTGATTTTAGGGATAGATTTAGGCCTAGTTTTAGAATTAGGGCTAGTGTTAGTGTGAGGTTTAGTCTTAGGTCTAGGGTTAGATTTAGAGTTAGGTTTAGATTTAGGCTTTGTTCTAGGGAGATTAGGCCTCTGGTTAGCATAAGGGTTATCATTAGGTTAATGGATAGGGTTAGACGTAAGATTAGGGGTAGTGTTATGTATAGGATTAGGGCTTTTGTTTGGGTAAGGGTTAGGGCTTAGGTGTGGTTTAGTGTAATAGATAGGGTCAGGGTTAAGCCTAGGGTTAGAATAATGGGTTAACATTAATATAATGGATAGGGTTAAACCTAAGATTAGGGGGTAGGATTTTGTATAGAATTAGGGCTTTTAGGGGATTAGAGTTAGATTTACGTTTAGGGTTAAAGCTAAGTTTAGTGACTGGGCGTGTTGCTTAAGAAGTAGTGTCCTCACCTGGCATGCACAAGGCACTGGGTTTGATCCTCAGCACCACATACCAATAAAATAAAAATAATGTGTCCACCGAAAACTAAAAAATAATATTTTTTAAGAGAGAGTGAGAGAGAGAGAGAAGAGAGAGAGAGAGAGAATTTTAATATTTATTTTTTAGTTTTTGGCAGACACAATATCTTTGTTTGTATGTGGTGCTGAGGATCGAACCCTGACCGCACACACGCCAGGCAAGCGCGCTACCACTTGAACCACATCCCCAGCCCCCAAAAATAATATTTAAAATAACTAGGTTTAGGACTCGAGTTTAGGCTAGGCTTTGGGTTCATTCAGGGCTAGGGTTAAGGCTATGGCTAATGTACAAAGTAGCATTATGATTAGAGCTAGTGATAGGGTCAGGGATTGGGCTATGTCTAGTGTTAGTGTTAAATTTATGGTTATGATGATGTTTAGAGCTAGGTTTAATGTTAGAGTCAGAGTCAGAGTCCAGATTAGTTTTCATGTTAGGGTTAGGACTAGAATTAGAGATAGGATTAGGGCTATTTGTAGGGTTAGGGTTATGATTCGGTTTGATTTTAGGGATAGATTTAGGCCTAGTTTTAGAATTAGGGCTAGTGTTAGTGTGAGGTTTAGTCTTAGGTCTAGGGTTAGATTTAGAGTTAGGTTTAGATTTAGGCTTTGTTCTAGGGTTAAGGATAGTGTTAGGATTAGGGCTGTTTAGGGCCAGGTATTGGGTGATGATAAGGGATAGGGTAAGAACTAGGTATAATGCTAGGGCGAGAGAATGAGTTAGTCTTAGGGCTAGGGTTAAGGTTGGGATAGGGATAGGGCTAAATTAGGGCTCGGATTAGGACTAGGGTTAGTGTTAGTGTTAGGCCTAGGTTTAGGGCTGGGGTTAGTGTTAGTGTTAGGATTAGGGTTAAGGTTTGGTTAAGGGATGGGGTTATAGCTACTTTTAGTACTGCGGTGAGAATTAGATTTAGGGTTATAGTTAGGGATAGGTTTATGATTAAGGTGAGGTTTATGGCTAGAATGTGGGCTAAGGTTTGTGTTAGGATTAGTATTAGGATTGGAGCTAGGGTTAATATCAAATCTAGAGTTATAGTTAGGGAGAGTTTTAGGGTTAGGTTTATAGCTAGGTCTATTGTAAGGGTCAGGTTTCTTTTTAGGGTCATGTTTAGAGCTATGGGTATTATTAAGGTCATGGTCAGGGTTAGGGTTTTTATTAGATTAAGGTTTAGGTTTAAGGCTTGAGTTATCATTACAGATAGGTATAGGTTAATGATATTTTTAGCTTTGGAGTTCAGGTTAGGTGTAGGGTAATGAATAGGGTTAGGGTTAAAGATAGGATTATGTTCGGCCTAGGGTTAGCAGAAGCATTAGGGTTATCATTAGGGTAATGGATAGGGTTAGAGCTAGTGATAGGGGTAGTGTTATGCTTAGAATTAGGTCTAGGGTTAGGCCTCAGTTTAGGGTTAGGGCTAAGGTTAGGGTTATGTTTAGTTTCAGGGTTAAAACTTGGATATTGCTTGGGTTAGGGCTAGGTTTTGCAATAGGTTAGGCCTTGGCAAATTAAGAACTTCCTTATGATTAGGGCTAGTTTTAGGGTTAATGTTAGAGCTCAGTATTGTTTTAGGTTTAGGTTTAAGGTTAGGGTGATGTTTAGAGCTAGGGTTACTGTTAGTGTCAGGGTCAGTGTTCAGTTTAGGATTATGGTTAATGTGAAAACCAAAATTAGGACTAGGGTTAAAATTAGAGGAAGGGTTATTTTATGCCTTTAGGGTAAGGGTTATTATTAGGGCAAGGGCTAGGTTTTTCTTTAGGTCTAGGGCTAGAGTTATGGATAGATAAGGATTAGGTTTAGATCTAGGGCTAATGTTAGGGTTAGCTTTAGGTATAAGGTTACCAGTAGTGCTAGTGTTAGGGTTCGGTTTAGGGTTAGGTTCAGGTTTAGACCTATGATAAGTGTTAGTTTCAGAATAAGGGTCAGGGTTATGGTAAGGGTTTGGGTTATGGTTAGATCTAGAATGAGGCCTAGGGTTATGACTACTAATAGGGTTAGTGTTTGGGTTAGGTTAAAGATTAGTATTAGGATTAGTATTAAGATTAGCATTAGGTTTAGGGTTTGGCATAGGGTAAGGGATGGGATTAGAGCTAGGTTTAGGGCTAGGTTTAGGGTTAAAGCTAGGTTTAGGGCTCGGATCAGGGCTAGTTTTTCTGTTAGAGTTATAGCTAGGGTTAGAGCAACGGCTAATGTAAGAAATATGGTTTTTAGGGTTAGTTTTAGGGTTGTGGTTAGAGGTTAAACTTTTAGTGTTAGGATTAGGGTTAAGGTTAGGGTGAAATTTAGAGCTAGTGTTAGTGTTCATAGTCAGGTGAGGTTTAGTTTTAGGGTTAGGCTTAGTATTCAAATAAAGGCTAGGATTATTGTAAGGGTTCTGTGTAAGTTTAGGGTGGTGTTTAGAGCTAGGGTGAGTGTTAGGATATGAGTCAGAGTTAGGGTTAGTATTAAGGTTAAGATTAGGACTCGAATTAGGGCTAGGTTTAGGTCTAGGTGTAGTGTTATGGTTTGGTTTAAGTAAAGGTTTGGGGTTAGGACTATTGCTCAGTTTTGTTTTACTTCAAGGGTTAGGGTTAGGGCTAGTTTTATAATTAACATTAGCATTAGGGCTAGTGTTAATGTTAAGCTTAGGCTTAGGGTTAGGTTTAGATTTAGAGTTAGGTTTAGATCTAGGGTTAGACTAGGAATAAGGATTTGACAATGGTTATGGCTAGGTTTAGGGCAAGGATTAAGACTAGATTTAGGATTACAGTAATGGATAGGGTTAGAATTATGGATAGGGCTAGTGTGAGATTTAGAGTTCGTCTTAGGGCTAGGTTTAGGGTTAGGGTTAGGGATAGTGTTAAATTAGGGCTAGGATTAGGGCTAGGGTTAGTGTTCACCTTAGGCCTAGGGTTAGGGTTAGGGTTAAATTTAGGGTAAGAATGGCATTATAGCTAGGTTTAGAGATAAGGTGAAGGTTAGAATTAGGGTTAGGGCTATGGTTAGGGTTAGGGTAACTATTAAGGCTAGGTTTTGGGGTAAAATGAGAGTCATGGTATATTTTAGTGTTAGGGCTAGGATTAGGGCTAGGACTAATATCAGATCTAGGGTTAGGGTCAAAGATTGTTTTAGGGTTAGAGTATGGCTACATATAATATAAGGTTTAGGTTTAAGGTCAGGTTAGGTTTAGAACTGGGGTAATATTAGGGTCACGTTCTGGGTTAGAAGTTTTAGATAGATTAAGGTTTAAAGTTAAGGCTTGAATTAGTGTTATGGTTAGTGTTAATGTAATGATAGGATGAGGTTTAGGGTTTAGGTTTAGTTTAGAAAAATTCATAGGTTTAGGATTAGGGATAGGGTGAGGTTTAGGCCTAGAGTTATCGTTACAGAAATGGATAAGATTAGAGATGTTGTTAGGGCTAGGGTTATGGTTTTGATTAGAGCTAGGGTTAGGTTTAATGTTAGGGTTAATGTGTTGAGAGCCACAACCAAAGGGGCCCCAGCAAACTTCCAGCTGCCAGCTGATGATTGGCTCACAGCGACCCCACCGAATTTTGAGCTGCCAGCTGATTGGCTCCTCTGCGGTGATGCTCATTGGGCTGTTTCCCCACTCTTTCAGACCACGAGGCTGCTCATTGGGGGACTTTTGGCTCCACCAATGTAACTGAGCCAATCAGCCTCAAGAGCAGGAGGAGTGGGGGCATTGAGAAGCTTGTGGGAAGCCAGTGGTGGCAGTTGGGCTCTGAGGGAATTCCTGAAGAGCTTGTGTGGTGTGGTGTTGTGTGTTATAAAAATAAAATTAGTTTCTGCTTGTTAAGTGGCTCGTTAATTGTGCCCAGCCAGAATGCCACATTCTGTGGCCCATACTGGAAACGACTGAGGGTAAGCGATAAGGTAAACTGCTCGCCCCTGAGGGCAGGGTGAGAGGATGAGTAGTCATTTTAATATTCTTCTTTCATTTTGTTTTGCTTTTGTTTTAAGTTTCCTGTCCCTGGAGATGGGTGAGACGGTAGAAAAACCACTCACATCTGAGGAAAAAACATTTGTCTCTGAGGAACAAATAGGGAGAAATTCGTCTGAGGAAGAGATAGGGAGAAAGGACGGAAGGACATTTCAGGAGGATAGAAAAGCTATAATGATTTTTTGTTGTTCCATTTTTGTTTCATTCTGTCTTGGCTTTGTTTGGCGTCATCTTGTTGGGTCATATTATAGTAGAAATATGGGATCAGAAATTAGTAAAAAACAAACCTAAAGAGTGTTAAGTAAATTGTTAGAGGAAGGAGGCATCCCAGAAAACTCAAGAGCAGTCAGGGCATACGTTGATACAGTACAAAAATGTATCCCATGGCTTTTTAAGGAGGAGTTGTTAAATATATCACAATGGTTAAGATTTAAGGGAAAAGGAAAAGAAAATCCCAGGAACTCTGCCAGTTGGCTCATTACCATTGTGTGAGTTGGTATCATGTTTGCTTAGTCCAAAGCCTTCAGTTCAGACAATGGTAGAGGAAGGAGAAGACATATTGATTCAACTAAAAGAGAAGGTCTCTCAAGTTAGAGTAAAAAATTCAAGTAAAAGAGAAGGTCTCTCGAGCTAGTCAGACAGAGGAAAACATTCAAGTAAAAAAAAGGTCTCTTGAGCTAGTCAGATAGAGAAAGAAAGTTTAGAGCAGAAAAAGCCATCAGGGGAAAAGTGAAAATAGGATACTACTACTAAAACATTTCTATCACCAGAGGGCATAAGTGTCCAACCAACAGTGCCACCTCCATATGCTTGGAGGCCCCCAAGCCCCATAGTTGATAGATGGGATCCTGAGACAGGACCTCAAATATTAACATGCCCTGTATTTTAGCAGGAAGGAGGGCAGCAAGTTCACCATGCTTTAGATTTCAAAACATTGAAGCAGCTAAAAAAGGCTGTAACAACCTATGGTCCTCAAGCACCCTTCACTGTAAGCATGGTCGAATGCATTACCAACTTGAACATGACACCAGCAAATTTGACTAGTATGTGTAAAGGTGGGCTAAATGGAGGAAAATACCTGTTATGGAAGGTTACCAATGAGGAATTTTGCAAGGAGATGGCTAGGCGAAATGCAGCAGCTGGTTATCCTCAGAGAAATTTAGATATGTTGTTAGGAAAGGGACCTTATGAGGATCAGCAGCAACAAATTGCATATGGTCTTGCCATATACACACAAATTGCAGCAGATGCGGTTAGGGCATGGAAAACTTGCCAAGGACATGGAGGTTTACAAGGTCAATTATCTAAGGTAATACAAGGAGCTAATGAAACTTATAGTGAATTTGTAGATAGGCTTATTCAAACACCTATCAGAGTTTTGGGGAATACAGAACAAGCAATGCCATTAATAAAACAACTGGCTTATGATCAAGCAAATTTTTGGTGCAGAGAAGTCATTAGACCATGGAAACATGAAGATTTAAACATATATATTAAATTATGTAGAGACATTAATGAACAAGGGCAAGTCTTGGCAGCTGTAATACAAAGGTTTTAGATGCCAGGCCAAAAACATGCTAAAGTTGTGAACAAACAGGACATTTTAAAAGGAATTCCCCCATAGGAGGAGGGTTTAACAAAACTAGGTATCAAAAAAGTAGAATATCAGGTATTTGCCCACGATGCCGTAGAGGGAGACATTGGGCTAATGAATGCCATTCTCAAACCACCATAGAAGGTACTCGGTTATAAAAAACGAACAAAGAGAAGGTGTCTCTCCACAATATCATGGAGAAAGGCATCGGGCTCCATTGCCAAAAAATGGACAGGGGATCCCAACGCTCCAGGGCTAAAGACCACAAATATATTGGGCACTGGAGGAACCCAGAAACCCCATCAGGGTAGTGCCCAGGACAAATTGTCCATTAGATCCCTCACTAGAAAAACCAGAGGAAGCACAGGATTGGACATCTGCCCCTCCACCAGAATAGTACTGACTCCAGAGATGGGAGTTCAAATCATTCCCACAGGGGTAAAAGGACCTCTTCCCAAAGTAACAGTAGACTTATTATTGGGATGCAGTTCTTCTCCTCTAAAAGAACTTATGACAAGTCTTGGGGTAATTGATACTGATTATGAAGGTGAAATAAAAATTATAGCCAGTTCTCCAAAGGGTATATCAGTAATTTCACCAGGAGATAGAATAGCACAGTTACTAATAATACCGAGCCTACATGATAAATTTTCCAGTCATACTGTAGAAAGAGGTTCCAGAGGATTAGGCTCAAAAGGTGTAGATTGGGCTATGCTTTCTTTAAATTTAGATTCTCGCCCCATGCTAAAACTAAATATTCAAGGACATGAATTTAATGGGCTACTGGATACAGGTGCAGACCTTAGCATCATCTCTCGTCAAGAATGGCCAAAACATTGGCCATTACAACAAGCCAGTCAAACACTTTTAGGCCTATGAGTGACAACTAATCCCCATGGAAGTGCAATGGTATTAGATTGGAAGAATCCTGAAGGATGTGAAGGAATTATACAGCCATATGTATTGGATCACCTTCCTATAAATTTATGAGGACGAAATGTACTAGATAAATTAGGTTTGACATTAACAAATAACATCAATCTAAATGTGCCCACTATTAGGGCTAGACAAGGTTTCAGGAAAGAAAAAAATTAGGAGAACAAGAACAAGGTATAGCAGCACCAATTCAAATAGATTAAGGAATAAATAGACATGGATTGGGGTTTTCAGAAGGGGTCACTGAGGCAATAAAAATTACTTGGAAATCAGAAAGACCAGTATGGGTTCCTCAATGGCCTCTGACTAAGGAAAAGATACAAGCAGCCCATGGCCTGGTCAAACAACAATTAGTGGAAGGACATATAAAACCTTCTGTATGTCCCCATAATGCTCCCATTTTTGTTATCAAAAACAAATCTGGTAAATGGAGATGATTGCAAGATTTAAGAGCCATTAATAATGAGATGATTATTATGGGACCTGCTCCACATTAAAGGGACCAGAAAGACCCATTGGAACAGCGGCAGTCTACCTACTGAGGAACTTCTAGCAAAATTCCGTCAAGAGGGGACCTGCCGGGAATTGGTAGGTTTATTAGAAGTGTCAGTTTGTCCCAGACAAGTGGATCTTGGCCGGCCACTCGGGCGTAAGGTCCAGTCCCGCAGACACCACCCACTTCAGAAAGCGGACGGTGGACCCGATCGGCGCGGCCCGCCCGAACCCGCCATCTCGCCGCACCGGGAGGCCTCGCTCTCGCTCAGCGAACGAACACTCCACCCGCCCGGATCTTAGCCACGCGGCCACAGCTTCCCAGCGCTACAGGCAACCCCCGGCAGCCTGGCGCAGCAATAAGTGTTCCCGCCTGGCACAGCAGACGGCCGGTGCCCTCCCGGCTCGGCTAACAGCCCCGCCCGCCCGGCGAATGGCTCCCCTCCCTGAGACAGCTTGAAGGGAATCTAACCAACCCTTTACGAAATAGCGAACTGGGAACTCAAACCAGAGATTGTGTCAGACCAGAGACAAGCCAGATCCACCCCTCCCTTCGGACACTCTGGTAAG